>CM076580.1:288371768-288659667 GCA_034641835.2 Pinus albicaulis
TGGGAACTTTCTTTGGGTGGCGATATTGTAAGGGGGTTGGAGAGAAAGAAAAATCTGATATTAAGGAGCATTTGGATTGGAAAGAGGATGCAACGAGTTTTCAAAAAGAGTTTTGCCAGTTAGGGATTTTGGGCACGGGGCGAAGAGTAATCTTGTGGGTCCTGAGATTGTTCTAGATCGGCAGGAGGATCGTTGTTTTAGTAATACGTCACTGAAATAGAAGAGTAAAGGGGGGGGTTGGAGGAGAAGAAAAAATCTGATATTCTGGAGCATTTGGATTGAAGGATACGCAGAGTTTTCAAAAGAGAGTTTCACCGTTCTGGGATTTTGGGCACGGGGGCAGAAGAGTAATCTTCTGGGTCTAGGATTGTTCCTAGATCGGCTGGGAGGATCGGTGTTTTGGTAATCTGTCCATACTCACCTACTGCATCTCACCTCTGCATCTCGTCTCAGGTATTTCCCTTATAGCATAAATTGAATTTTCTTTTAATTCTGAACGGCATGAAATCGTACTTTTATTTTGATTTCTGGTCGTATATGCTTGAATATAGATGTATGAAAATGATCTCTTAAATTGTACAGAAGGGAAAATTGATGAATTGCAACTGTTGCCTAAATTAGATTACATAAACTGGAATAATTTTTAGAAACAACAGTAATTCCTGTTAAAAGATTTAGCTAAACTCTGGAACTGTCTGAAACTAATTGAAGAATTGAGAAGAATTTAGAAATCCAATATCCAGGTTATTACATTTGGTATGAGAGGAAAGTTCAAACCCTCTTTACAACCTTAAAGGCCCGTTAAAAACTGCTGCTGGTATAAACCAGTCTCTGGTTGTTCCAAATTTAAAGCTGTTGTGTAAACCTGCTATTGGAGTTTCAGTTTGTATTTGATTTCCCTTTATAAGCACATCGATTATATTATCTCTTGATTACATTTCTATCTTTCAGTACTATTTTCTCTGTCTCAGAATATTGCCCGGATTGGAACTGCGCTGTAAGGATCCTAATATGTTTTACCACCTCAAAATATGTTGCCACAAAAATATATAACCATTGTCATGCTTAAACTGATCCAGAATTCTGATTTGGTAATCAATAGGGCAAAGGATTTACTGATTCAGGTAATTGGTTGTTCACATCATAATCTCATCATATCAACAATGCTTACACCAAGATTTCATACATAAAGGGCATTACGACAAAACCATAAATCTTGCTTCCAAACAGATGAAGATTACCATGTTACCGTCATCACCTAAGCATCAAGGTGTCCATAATACAGACCATGAAGCAAGTAAAAAACAACATGAAAGCAATTTCCAAGGGCATCAATGGTCCACCGAAGGAGGACCGCCGTGCTCAATCATCCTCAAACGCAGAAAATTCCCTGTAAGTCAGCCCCCAAAAAGATAATTGTGACTCATGTATATGAGGAACAGCAGGGATATTTGTACGAGGGGTTGAAGTCTTCCCCCCATACAAGACCTAGGCCTGAGAACTAACCCTTAATTAAATGGAACTAAAGAAAGGAAGAAGACAGTTATCAAGGAAACATCATAAGTGTTTTGTGAGGAGGACACTGGCATCTGTGCCTTTTTCAGACAGTATAAGTTGCACCATCTGGCTAATCAAGCACTGGAAACAACAAAATTAGCAACCATAGAAATTCCAATAACAATACAATCCTTATGTACACTGTAAAGCAAAAGAAAGCCTGCGTAGGGACTTTGGGAGCACCTCAGAAATTGACAGGATTTTGGAAATAGGAAGAAAATGAAGAAAAGTGTCGATCCTAGAAGGAAAAATCTTTAGCATTTTGTTCAGCTGCAACTGCTTATTAACTCTGGCTCTTCAAACTAAAGGTCATGGTGCTATCCCATTCCAAGTCATTGGAACTCTGAAATAGTCCACACACACAGATGAAAATTTTGAAAACTTACCATGGGGCACTGGAGTTGATATTATTTGCTTGCAAAGTATATTATAGTCTGTGTTTCAAAAAAAAACAATTCGTTGTCAATTCAAAAATTGTGGGTAGCAGAGGTAAAGCCAGCTACCGAACGGGACATGCCTGGTTGTTGCGTTGTCTAGTATTGAAGCCACAGCTGGTCACGGCTTATTTGGTTTTATCTGATCGCGGGAAAATAGATAAAATTAGAGAATAAGTAGTATTTTAGTCGTCTATGCCTCATATATACATATATAAACAGAAGTCGACCTTTGCAAAATTATAAACGTATTTAAAACCGCCGATTTAGCATACGCCAGTGATAATTATAAATGTGAAGTCAAAAATGACAAATAATATAATTAATAGATTTAAATATGTTGGCATATGGTGGAGGTATATTTTTTTAATATATGTTGTATTAATGATACGTGGCATATATTCGAAGGAAGGCTTTTTAAACCATGGCACATTTTAATTATAAGTTCGAATCTTATTAAATATCATATGGCAAATAACCAAACCTTACATGGGAAATAACCTATATTTCCGAGGTTGGAAACGTATTAAGGTTTCCATGTATACGTTATGGAGTTATATAAACATTCAAATTCCATATATTAAGGTTTGGTTAAACCAAACAAAGGTTCTGAATATATATATGTCACGGTGGCATATATTTAACGCGTTTGCACATATACTTTAAGGTTTCCATTGAAGTCAAACTTGGCAAATTATAAACGTAATTAAAATATATATATATGTATATAATATCTGATCCGTCACTATATCACTGGTATTTTAGCCGCGCTTATATTATAATGTGCTGCGAACCAAAATATAATTGTATCGGTTATCCTACTAGTTACTAAGGTATGGTCATTACGGGGAGCGCGATTCCTTAGAGCAGCCATTTCCGGTCTTTTCTGAGAGAGTTCTTCACTTGCCTTGAGCAAGAATAGGTGCTATCATTCCGATCATCTATTGTATTACATTTTATTTCTCAGATTAATAAAATGGCTTAGCATTCCCAGCATTTTTATGAGTATTTGCTTTATGTTCTATTTCTGGCATTTTCTATATTGTCGTATGCTTGTATTGTTGTCTATTTCCCTTCCGGGATATTTTAACCTACGACCTCCCAACTTTTTTCATTTGGGCTTTATCGAATAACTCTTTGACACTAGGGAGGAAATTTTCAACCCTGAAGTACCTATAACCAAGTTCCTTGTTGGTAGCATTTGGTACGTTAACCTCATTTTCTTCTAAGTACTTCATATTGGACCCTCCTTTGACATAATTAGGGTTTCAAAGCTCTATGATCTAAGCTTCCCATTTCTAGTTTACCCTAATCTCTTGTTGATTTTGTTGTTGAGGTCCTAGAATTAGTGTTCACCAAGTTTTGGGTTTTGAATCCCCATAACCTTTCCTACAATCTCTCAAATTGTTTGATTCCTCCATTTTTCTGCGTTTGTGAAATCACAACACTCTGAGGCTAGGAATGAACATCTATCCTGGTCCTTTTTTTTTCTTTTCTTGAATATCAAGAACTTGTTTAGCATAGACTATCCATTCTCCTTGTTACGAGCCATTATTATTATTCTTCTACTCCATCCCGCAGATAGAATTTAGTTCCCCACATAGAAGTGATCCGATGGTGGCCATGTTGACAAGAGGAACAATAAATTCCTCTATAACTCATATAATCACTTCTTCCTCCACATCAATGCAATATAATAATAATAAAATACAATCTATCTACATACTTCGAGCTACACTTTTATTCTAACATAGGCATCACAAAAAACTCAACTGCATTCAAGTATTTGACCTGCAAGCCATGAATACCTACCACAAAGTAGGAACATGGGGTTGGGATCACAGAAAAAAAACCATGGGAAACTAAAACCATGTGCCCAAAACTACCATTGTTGTCCAAGTAACGTTGACTTTTTCACCAAGTCAAGTTTACGTAAAAAGGCTAAGGTGGCAAGGAAGGTGACATGGCTGCATCAAAGGATGCCATGTGGGAAACAAAACCACATCATTAGGTCAGTATGGGAATTTTATATTTAATTTTTATCCCTTTCCTTTTTACATTTTCTTAATCTCTTTTATGGCTATTGCTTTACATTATATACAATTGGTTTTAATGATGACTAAGCAAGGTATTGTCTCTCATACAACACACCTTAAACAAGTTTTTTGCATTGCATCACATTGCGCTTGAATATATGTAGGTATCTATCTCCACATTTCTCCTTATTATATAGTGTTTCATTATATAATTTCATATCTCATTGCTATTTAGTTCCAGGGTAGTTAATTTTTTTTATCTATCTCTTATTTCAATACTTGCATATCATAGATTAGTTATTGTTCTACTTTTGTTAAAGTTGATATTGTTTTTCTCATCTCCTTCATTCTTGACGTCACATACACCTTTACATCATACTTCAAAAAATACTCTAAGATTATTAATACATGTACATATCTTGCTTCGGTAATGAGATTACCACCCTTGCATTGTTCACACACGTCAGTATATTCCCAAATCAATTATGCCTTTCTTTTTTTTAATTTTCTATTCTTTCTTTATAGTACTCACAAATAGCTTGCTAGTATCTTCAAGTAGACTCTCATTGTCAATATGGCGTGCCCTAAATAGGCTCTAGCAATGCATGTAAAACTCTTAGGTAAGTGTAGGTATTGTTTTCTTACATCTTACATTGCATTTCAAAATTTATTTTCATAGACTAGCTAATATTCTATCTCCATGGTAGTTAGGCTTGTTACTATCATTCCATGGCTAAACTGAATTATGGAAATGGAACCTTTGTGGAAATGATTCTTATTTTTCTAAGAAATTCATGGCATTGAGAAGACTTAGTAGCAATTGAGAATATGTATAATTCCCAGCAAGGAGGTTTGATGGGTAGTCTACACTGGAGCCCAAGAATGAAGTGGGATAGCTCGAGTGAGTCATTCTCATTTTCTCTTTCCTTCCCCAACTATGTACTGGTGTCAAGGATTTCTTTCTTAATTGATATCTCAATAGCATCGTCAACACTCACCCCCTTTCATATTCCATGCTAGTGTTGCCTCTTGTAGCATTTGTTGTTGTGCTAGTTTTTCTAGATATCATCTTTGTTGGAGGTTCACTAGTCCTCACAACTCTGGCAACATAGTTAGATGCATTGTATCATTATTTCCTCCTACATTCATAGGTATTTCAATAATTCTGCCACCTTTGATGCTCTTTCTTTCTTTGCATGGCCATTGCCACCATTTTTCTTCAATGGTGCTTCAATAGTGGCACTTCCTCCCTTATTTTACCCTCTCTCGTCTCTTCCCCTTCCTAGAGAGTTGGTGTCACCATCTCTCATCAATGTAACCCTCTAAAATTATCCCCTCTAAAATGATACTCAAATCTATCTTACTAGAATCTCCAAGATCACTCATTTTTAATATGGCATGGCCTAAATAGGTTCTCGCATTATATCTCGAGCACTTGTATAAGTGTAGGTATTTATAATGTTAACCCCTCACCTCTAGTGGTAACTAGGGGATATTTTATCACCTTTCTCTTACGTTCCTATCTAACTATCCTTTGGTGACATTAAGTTGACACAATGGTGGTCGTTTATGACTTGTGTAGGTATGCAAGGGTCTTGAGATGGATCTACCAATACACATGATCTTGGGGATCCGTAGTTTCACTCACATCTTTCCATATAAAGTGTTTCTCATGTTCTAAAGGTTGTCACATATACAAAATCATTTATCTTATACCCAAGAATGGACTCCCCTCTTATGTATTTTACACATTTTAATGTAGGACTCTTTGAGAATTTTCTATAGTTTCTCATTTTGTTTCATATTTCCATCTATTTAAGTTAGGGTTTATAAGAATGCATATTTAAGGCACATGATGGTATAAATCAGCTCTAGAAAATAACCTATAATGAATAAGCTCAACAAAGGTCTAATAGGCTATGAAGGAGGCAAGCTATGGTTAAGTAAACAATAGTTTCAAATAGCTGAAAATGCATATGACCACAATAAATACCAAGACGTAAACCCCAATTTTGAGGTTAAAATATTCAATCAATGTTATATTTTTCTTTTGATTTTTTATTATTTCCAATCCATTCCAATAGGGAAATAACATATGGACATAAAATCGCTATAAAATTCATATTTTAAGCTAACCATAGCCCTAGCTACCATGAAATTAAAGAAGAAAGAGAGATTTATAATGATCAAATCCTATTAGATTAGAGCCTTTATCTAATTTTTCAATGGAGACAATTAGGGAAAGGGCATTGATATAGGGCCTTGGATGAAGAGGGTGAAATATTGAATTTCTTCAGTTAGAAACCCCAAGCGACTTCTCTATGTTTTTGAGTTCAAAGGATGCATGAAGCAAGTTCCTCTGATGGATTCTTGAAAAACAAATTTTACATGCCATGAATAATCAATATTTCAAGATAATATATTGCGCTTGTTAATATGGCACTCTTAGAAACCCTAATTTCAAAAAATATAGGATCCAAAATTGAAGAAAATGACAATAAACTTACACATTTACAACAAGAACCATTCAATGACTATGATAAATGATGGGAATGGAACCTTTGGGGAAATTATTCTTGTGCATCTAAGAGATTCATGGCATTGATAAGAATTAGTAATAATTGAGAATATGTGTAATTCCTTACAAGGAAGTTTGTTGGGTAGTCTATGTTGGATCCCAAGAATGAAGTGGGATAGCTCAAGTGACTCATTCTCATTTTCTCATTCCTTACCCAAATACACATTTGTGTCAAGGATTTCTTTCTTCATTGATACCTCACTATCATTGTCACTGCTCACCCCCTTTCCATGCTAGTGTTGCCTATTGTAGCCTTTGTTTTTGCACTAGCTTTTATAGATCTCATCTTCGTTGGTGCTTCACTATTCCTCACAACTCTTGCAACCTAGTTAAATACTTTTTGTAATTATTCCCTGCTACATTCTTAGGTATTTCAAGAATTATTCTACCTTTGATGCCCTTTATTTCCTTGCATGGGCATTGCCACCGTTTGTCTTTAATGGTGCATTAATAGTGTCACTGCCTCCCTTATTTTCTCCTCTTTCTTTTTTTCATCTCTTGCCCTTCCTAGAGAGTTGGTGTCACCTTCACTCCTCAAGGTAACCCTATAAAATTATCCTCTCTAAGACAATATTGAAATCTAGCTTTCTAGCATGTCCAAGATGACTCTCATTTTTAATATGGCATGTCATAAATAGGCTCTTGCAATGTATCTCAAGCACTTGTGTAAGTGTAGGTATTGATCATGTTAAACCCTCACCTCTAAGTGTTACGAAAGGATATTTGATCACATTTGATTTTAATCATAATTCACTACTTCAGCCAAAAGTGTCACCATTGCTGTATTCATGTATTGTATTGGGCCATGCTTGAATGTGTTATGTGTAAGTGTTTGACCTAGGTGGTATATCTAGACCCTTTGTGGTCGATCACATTGTCTTTTGAGTACCCATCTTCAAGATAGTATTCTCTTACATTCCCATCTGAATATATTTTGGTGACATTAATTTGATACCATGTTGGTCGTTTATGACTTGGGTAGGTATGCAAGGGTCTTTTGGTGGATCTACCAATACACATGATCTGGGGGAGCCCTAGTTTCATCACACCTTTCCATATAAAGTGTTGCTCATGTTATAAAGGTTGTCACATGTATAGACTCTAGAGAAACATTTATCTTATACCTAAGGATGGACCCCCCTCTTATGTATTTAGCACATTTTAGTCTCAGATACTTGGAAATTGTTCTATAATTGTTCATGCAATTTCATATTTTCATTGATTTAAGTTAGGGTTTGTGGGATATGCAGATTTAACGCACATGATGGGATATAGTAGCTCTATAAAATAACTTATAAGGGATAAGATCAACAAAGGACCAACAAAATATGAAGGAGGAAAGCTAGGGTTAAGTAAATGATAGTTTCAAATAGCTGAAAATGCATATGACAACAATAAATACCAAGACGTCAGCCCTAATTTTGAGGTTAAAATATTCAATTAATGCTAGATTTTTCTTTTTATCATTTATTAAATGCAATCACTTCCAATAGGGAAATGAAATATGGACATATAATTGTGATAAAATGCATATTTTAAGCTAACCCCAACCCTAGTTTTCATGAAAGTAAAGAATAAAGGAAGATTGATGAACACCTACTAGATTAGAGCCTTTATCTAGTTGGCCAATGGATACAATTAGGGAAAGGAAAATGATAGAGGGCCTTGGATGAAGAGGGTGAAAGATTGAATTTATTCACTTAGAATCCCCTAGTGACTTCTCTATGTGGAATATTTTGAGGTCAAAGATGCATGAACCAAGTTCCTTTGATGGATTCTTGCAAAACAGATTTTATATGCCATCAGGAATTAATGTTTCAAGAAAATATATTGCGCGTTTTAATATGGTACTCACAGAAACCCTAATTTCAGAAATATAGCATGCAAAATGGAAGAAAATGTGACAATAAACTTACACTTTTCCAATAGGAATTACTTCATCAATCCCAAAAATCTCTCCATGCAAAAATCTCCTTCCCAAGAGAATTTGCTCCATAAATGTTCATAATGTCCAAAAAGAATGACAAGATCTAATGCACCCTCCTCTAGATAAGAAGAAGTGAGTGAATGATAATGATGAACAATGGAAATTTACTCCCCTCTATTATATGTGGGTAACTAAGTCACTTTTTTATAATTTTACAAGAAAATCCCAAAAAGAATTGCTTGAAGTGTACAACAAGGTTAGCCGACCTTGAGATAACACAAAAGCATAATAAAAATGCCAAAATAACCCATACATGTGGGAATAAAAACTCTCCAAAATGATTATCCTCCAAGAATGATCAATTTCCATCAAGCAAGTGATGAAATGGTCCATAAGTGCCCTTCACTCCAAGAAATCATCAAATTCTAGCCATGGGTATTTGTGTCATTTCCTATTTCATTTTTCTTTGCTTATAATCTCTTTCTACCATATTTCATACAATAAATCCATGTAACATAGCTTTTAATCAAAGATTGGGCATGAGGGACTTTTTATTGGATTTGGAAATCCTTACATTACCTGCTAATCATTCATAGCAATGATGAGAATTAATATTTTCCATTTTTTTCCTTCTGCCTCTCTCTCTAATCACTTTTTTTCACCTATATTTTTTGTCACCTCACTAGTGATTGGTTCTATTTAGATTGTTGTCTCAAGTAGGGCCCAACTTGAGATAACTTATTCCTAGTTGAGGCTGGTCACAAGCCTCCTTTTTCTTGTCACTTCCTTGGAATATTGGCATTGTTTGGTACATCCTATAGACTGCAACTGTAGTATTGCTTAATTAACAATCCAAAGTATTCTTTCTCTAACTTTTTGGTTCTTGACATTGTTAGTACAAGCCTAGTGTCTTCTCCACTTTTCTTTCTTTTCTCTCTGCCACCTTTACTTTCTTTTTTCATTCTTCCTCTCTCATTCCTTGAGAAGCTACATACTCATGCTAGATGTTTTTTTCCTCATTGGTACCATTACCCACCAAAAGTGAGTGACCCTTAGGAGAATTTTTTTTCATATTTATCTCTTCCAACCGATAGCCAATAGCCATTGAGAGCCACTAGTAGTCGATGTGACGTGCCATTCATATCTCTGCCACTTGCATCAGTCATGTGTCACCTCGTGCATTTTCCATGAGTACATGTTGTAACGTGCGCTTTTGATCAAAAGGTACTTTATTCATTTATGCAATTGAGTGCTTTTTCTCGTTTGTATTTGGGCATTATTGTATTTGTAGAATGTATTTTGTACTGAAAGACCACGTATCCACATACTTGGAGCAGGGTCATGATTCATAATGTGTGAAATGCGTACATCAACTTATGGTGCATCTATGTATCAAGCTCTACACCAATCAAGATTCCCATTGTTGCATCCTGCAGTCATTTCATGTGTCAATCGATTGCTTGCGTTGAGTGATTAATTTGATATGTAGAACCCAAACTATGTTAAAAAAAAATACCAACAAGCCATGAACCATCTTAAACATAACCATAACCAAATATAACTGGATCAATAATGAGACTCGACCTCTATTATATGATACCACCATATATTATTTGCATATGAAAAACCTTGCCAAATTTAAACTCTTTCCAAAACTTACCTCTCCTAAGACTTTGTGCTCCACTAAATATATGACATCTCCGCTAGTCTGTTGATGGGATGTAATGAAACCATATCATAATATTTCAACAAGATCTCCACATGAAAGAGATTACACTCTAGATTTAAAACATGTGCAGAAAAATTGTAATGACTTCAAACCCTTCCAACAAGTTGACATGACCAGATCTACATAACCAATTCATAGCCAAAATTCCACGATGAATAGAAAAAATCAAAACCAATCTTAACCATGTTGTGTATTACATTGATTTCAAACCAAACCATCACATCATTGTACCGAAATTTTCACAAATATTTAACATATCAAAACCCGTGCATTGATCAATCAAATCTATATCGTTGCTCCTCCATTGCATTTAGCTCGCAGTTGCATGACTATTTATGGTCGCAATAGACCATAAGACCGATGCTTTAAACCCGAAGCCAACGTTTCCAAAAGCCATAATAAGACCAATCCTATATGACCTAGACCCAAGGTTCATTGGTGTCAATATGATAATGTCATCAATGATGTCACAAAAGCCACGTGGGATACCTAGGGTGGGCCACATGTCACCCAAAAACACGCTCATTGGAAAGATGAATCTGCCATTCTTTCTGCCACCTGGAAACCTCCGAAAGCTCCTCATCAACATGCTAACATCATCTACCAATACAACCTTGCAATGTGTAGTAATCCTATTGCTCTTCTTGGATTGGTTAAACATCGATCATCTTTTGTTTCATTTGACCATTAATTTGTTGAGGACATAGTGGATTGATTTGAGACTTGCATGGTATTTAACTTTGTTAAAAAGTTCACAACTTCACACGCTTCTAGCCATTGATCTGCCTATATAAAATCGTGGACCTTCTCTCAACTTGCACGATGTTTAACAAATTAATATTTTGGGTTTTGACCTATAGTTTTTCCTTTTAATTTTTGCCCCCATTAATATTGATTTTCAACTGGCCATAACTTCTCATCCGAAGGATTTTTTGTAAGAAAAATATATCGTTCGAGAGGTATCAATGAGCACTACACAATCATGCTATTAGTAAGATATTTTGGGCATCTTAACTTCTTCAAAACTCAAAACTTCAAGCACTCTTATCCTCATGTAACGGAACGTTGCGAAAGGTCAAGTTGTCATCTTGCTCCACGAGGAGTCCTGTCGCCTCTTTGATCATTAAGGATGATATTGCTACTAGTGTCTCATGCTACCCTTTGACATCAATGAAATATTGTTGTCATCAATGACAACTCTATTAGACTATGATTACATATGCATATTTTTTTTAGCAATGATATTACCACACTCATAATTTTCACATGCGTTATAACCCAATTACGATCTTCGGATTAGCAAAGTATATTCATATATGAAATGAATGGCCAAAGTCCATGCAATGTATTGTGTAACCAATGTACATTGAAAGTAAAGTATAATAAATCAATGGATGCACACAATAATGAAGAGAAGAGGGGTTTCTATGATTCCACAAGAGAGGGAAAGAAAGGGACAATGGGGGCTTAAGGGGCCCAAAAACAAATTATAATATGTTATTGTTTATCTTAATTCCTTTCTTATGTCATCCTATTTCATGCCCACCTTGAAGTTAGTGTGAAAATTGAGTTACGTGTGTTTCTTTGAGAGCCATGCCTTGAGTTGGGAACATGTTTACATATTCCATGGTTTTTGGTCGTCATTTAGGGATTCTTGGTCTTTTACTAAAGGTTGTATGGTGATACTTGTTTGAGTACCCAAGTAACATTCTATTTGGTATTGTGATAAGAGTGTATAGGCCATAACACTCAATAAAGATGCCAATATTTTTTGATTCATAGCCCTAGCTCGGGGGTGGCTTGTTGTAGAAAGGCTAACTACAATAGTGCCTATAGTTGGGTTGAATGTCCAACATCTACAGCCAAATGATGTCTCATTTTTTTAAAAGATATTTTTTATGGTATTGGTGGGGCCCTAATTTAAATAAATTATAGTATTAAAGTGAAATAAGAAGATGAAAGCGGTAAAGGGGGCTATGAAGGATGACATGGTGGGCATGTTAAAGTTGTTGGAGAGAAAATTAAATTTACTAAGAGAAGATTAAAATAACCAACAACAAAACATAAAAACACAAGTTTTATCCTAAAAATCCACAAAACATAAAAACACAAGTTTTATCCTAAAAATCCCTTTTTTGGGGAAAAATTAGCTTAATGGAATATTCTATTATTTTCCGTTGGCCAGTCAGAGCCAAGTTGTCCAAGTGAGCCTTTATCGCTCACATCCTTGGAAAATTACAATGAATTCTTGCAAAGCCTTTTAAGTGCTTCATTATATGCAATACATGGGCACAAAACCATGGGAAACCGAAACTACCACTATTTACCAAGTAACTTTGACTCTTTCACCAATTCAAGTTTACCAAACAATCCCCTCTTAAGACTTGACTTGCGTTTTCCTTGATCATTGTTAATTTTTCATATGGATATATTGTTCTTTGCTTTGATATTTGCATTTATTCATTAACACATTAAGTTGACCGCACAACATCATATAATTATTCATATTTACATCATTATTCAAAAACATATGCTATTATGTATAAATAAGAATAACATCATCATCAATGCAGCAGAACATGAAGGAACAATAGAAGAAATACATGCACACATAGAGACACCAAGATTGGTCGGAGACCATGGCAAAGCCCACTATGGGGAAACCCCTTGAAAATTCTTCTTCTTAGGTTGTCATCAAATGATTCAACAAAAGATAGTATAATGATCCATATCTTCATCTATGCAACTAACCAGAAAAACTATTGCAACATCCATGAAGTGAATCCAACAATTTATACACTCTGAAATATGATTTTGAAGTCTGAACTAAACTGTCACTAACTGAAGTTATCTGTCTAACCCTGCAGTCACTGAGCGAAATCTCTAGAATAATGAAACTTAATCTTTTAGTCGCTGGTCCCATGGATGAGGAGTCATCCGTGCGACTATGGATGCCTAGTTTCTCTCTGAAGCACTGTAGTCTATAAGTGAACGAATGTGGTCTGCAACGGAGAATCACAAACCCTAGATATTGATTGCACTGAGGATGAGTTGTGCATGCAACTGTGATGGTCCAATCACACTGAGGAGGAACTATGCGTGCGACTGGGGTGCTACGAGAGTCGCATCGATGAGCCCTCGGGAAACGTGCGACCGGGAAAGATGAGTAAATTATGCATATGTACTTGAGAATTAAATGCATTCGAGCAGATTAGTGACATTTTCGAATCCAAGTAATTCCAAAGGGGTTTCTTGGCTAGTCTATAGCTAGATTCCCACAGAAGGAGGTGGTATAGTTCAAGGGATGTAGATGTTAACCCTATACATGTTGATTTTGGGTAGCATTGGATGTGCTCTAAGTCTCAAAAAATTTTGGAATGAGCTTAGACACATGTATTCCGAATAACCCGAGAAATTGTTTAGTGAAATTCCGCAATGATTGTATTCTATATATATATATATATATTAATGGATCCTAAGTCTAAACTTAGGAAAATAAAATAATTAAAGTGTATTAATAGAATATGAGTGAGAATGATCTAGAATACATGGATCAAGTAAAAAAATTTAATATTAGCCGTTGATTAGAGATTAATATGGGAAGCCATTGAAGTCTCAACAAGAAGATTATGTATACAATGATTCTGAAGGGTCATTTGGAAAGACACATTTTTGGAGACAAAGAGGATCTAGAAGATTGAATTTTTCTAACAAAGCGATGCATCCGAAGAAAATCGATTCTAAATGATTATTGATTGTATTGAGGGGTAGTAGATTCAGTTGGATGATTTCGTGAGTTGGAGAGTACATAGTAGCAGAGACTGGAGAGAACCACAACATTAGCGCGAGCCGTGTGATACGATTGCTGTATGCGTCCCACTGCGCAGCTAGAGGAAATTCGTTTTTCTCGCTAAGGAGAACAACGCAAGGCCATAGTCGATCCCGAGAGAGATATTCCGAGGGGCCGGTGAGGCTTCGGTTTCCAGACAGCGGGTAGAGACTAGCGCAAAAGGCGTAGTAGGAAGACGTACTTGTGACATGCAGAGTTCGTGTGGGTGATGCAAAGAATTTGTACGCAAAGATAACACAGGGCGGTCCAACCCCTGGTGTAGAATAGTTTTCGAGCTTTTCCATGGAGGACCGGTGTTGTCTCATGAGATATCTTCGGGATCAATTTCTACGTATGATTTGACAATATACATCATTCAGATTTGTACTCACTTTCTCTTGCATAAAAGCATAAATCATCGATCTCCTCGCACGCTTTTCCCGCATTGGGCTAGGGACATTAGTCCAGATATATTTGTGTCGAATATTTATATGTGATCTATGTGTGTTCGAATGTGTTTACGCACTTGTATTTCTTCGCAGTTTAATTATGTAGGTTATAGTGAATGGATTTTGATAGTTACTTTGTAGAACACAAATAGATAATTTGTTAGGTAAATAACAAATCGAAGACTTTCCATCGATTGTTGATAGGATTCACAGATTTTGATGGAGATTTACACATGGTATCAGAACTTGTTTAGTTGATGCGTGGTGAGACAAGAATCAGTACATCCGTAGATCGAGTGTTGAAAGCAAAAGTTGCGGATCAAGAGTTGGGTAAGTAGCGCATCGATTTTCCAAAATGAAGTTTGCAATCCGTCCAGGAGGGCTAGACCACGACGAGGAAAAATCTCTCTTTGAGTGAGCCGACGGAGAGGTATGATTGTTCCAATTTGTTGTTTGTTCGAGGAAAAGGGGAGCAAGATAGCAGTATCTACGCATATCGCACAGCTGGAGGGATGCGATTGATCTGCGCAACGATGATTGTTGCTGCAGGAGCGTCACGAAGCGTAGCGAAACACAGCTTTTGATTTCTAACCTTAGTGAGTTTTTCTTTCCCAAGAAACTCGAATTCCTGTGCGATGAGCAGAGATTTTGTGGGTTGCTCCATCAGGGTGCGTAAAGCTCACTTTGTCTACAGGTAGAGAGTAAAAAATCGACATCGTTTGTGTGAGATGGCAGCTGGGTGGGTTGCACGACCAAGATTGGTCTGGAGGCCGCCTCCAGCTCATGTAATCCTGAAGGTAAGGATCTCCTTCCTTCTAGATGAGCATGAGCTCAAGCAATTCATTGAAAGTGCTCACAGCTCGAACCGTTGGATGTAGCACCCGTTAAGGGCCTTTAAGAAGAATATGGCAAAGGGTCATAGCTGCTGATCTCAGTGGAGTGAAAGATCATATTGTTTCTCACGTATCAGCCAAAGGAACATCCAAGGATATGTGGGATGCATTGGCACACGCTATACTCGGGGTCTCTCGAGCAGGCGGAAGATGTTTCTAGAGGAGAAAATGCAGACCACCGGGATGAAAAAATGAGAACGCATTGATCCATTTGCACTTTCTAAACTCCAGAAAATCTAGTTTAGACGGAAACTGTTGCAGAGAAGCTCCTCAAGCCACATAGACGTTCGCACTTGCCTTAATTTTCGTGTCCAAAGGACTATCAAGTCTTTGTCGAGCATCCTGGGTAGAGAGAATTTCTCCCAGCCGGGAATACGTGTGAGCGACTCTTTAGCAAGAAGAGATGAGGAAGATTTACTCAAGTATCAACCTGAGAGCGGCAATAGCAATGGTTCGAAGGTAAAGAAGGGAGGAGGATGAGAATGCGGCCCTGCACTCAAAGGGACGAAAAAGAGCGACGCAGAGGAAGAAGGATCTTTCAAAGATCTAATGCTTCCGGTGTGGTGATGGGACATTACGCCACACAATTTCCTCTCGGCAATAAGGAAAAAGGATGAAAAGCATGATCCTCATGCCGGAAAGCGGTTAAAGAAGATAGAGGAGGGAGGAGTTTGTTATGATTGCTCAGCTATACCTTCGTGAGGGAGGTGGGATTATTTGCGAGTTGCGGACCCAAAGATACACAGTATGGGCGAGATACTTGAGGAGTCCACCTCTTGGATCATCACCTTGCTACGGGAGCCTCAAAACAACAATAGCGAGGATGGACTAGTGTTGGTTGGTGCGGAGGATGTTTGAAGTGACAACGCAGATGATTGGCAACACCGCAGTCTACACGGTAGAGAAAGGTGTAGCGACGCATGAGGAATGCAATGTGAGAGCGAGTAGCAATGCAAAGTGAGCTCGGAGAGGCGGCGCAAAGACTAGAAAGCGGTCATATTTTAATCACCGAGATGCAATATACTTGTCCAATGTTGGATTTTTTAGTTTACGATAAATCAAAGTGTGATGTCTACGTGCAAGTAGTAGCAGTGCGTAGAATCATGAAGCAACACAACATTCAGAGTCAAGAGGGAGTTGTAGTACGATGCGAAGATGACAGTGATAGTAAGAGAGTGATAGTAGCAAGGTGATCAACATTTGCGCAAAATTGATGGGGCAACGTGATGTTGAACATCAACAACACGGAGGGAGATGCTTTCGAGTGGCCGGAATAGTTTGCAGCATGGCATATTGTTAGAGCACATTCCTCGCTAAGAGGGAGTGTTGATTTTGGGTAGCATCATATGTGCTCTAAGTCTCAAATTTTGTGGAGGCTTGAGACACATGTACTCTAGATAAACTCGAAATCGCTTTGGTGAAATTCACTCTGGATTATATTCTATAGAAATAATTAATTATTTTTAAAGGGCCCTAAGCTCTAGTGTTAGGAAAATAAAAGAATTAAGTGTATTAATAGAATATGAGTGAGAATGATTCTAGAATACATGGATCAAGTCAAAAAGTTAATCTTAGCCATTGATTAGAGATCTAACTGCGGGCCATTGAAGTCTCAACGAGAATATTATAAGAAATGTCTTGAAGGTTCATTTGGAAGACACATTTTTGGAGACACAAAGGGATCTAGAGATCGAATTATTTGGACGAGGGGTAGTGTTCAAAATAAAATCGAATCTAAGTGATTCTTGATTGCGATAGAGGGGCGATACATCTGGTTGGAATATTTTTCTCGGTGGAGAGTACATAGCAAGCGAGACAAAGATAGCCACAACATCGACACTGGAGCCGCGTGGCGCAGTGCTTACGTAGTCACCTTGCGCAGAGCTAGAGGAAGAGTCGTTTTCCTCTGCGAGGAGACGATGCGGGAGCTAGATTCAAATCCTAGAGAGATTTTCCCGAAGGGCCAGCAGGGCTCGGTTTCCACCAATAATTAGACCGGTGTAGAGGTAGAAGGGCAATCGTACTTGTGATGCAGATCCTACGTGGGTGAGCACGGTCACTATGCCAGTAGGTAGTGTAGGGAAGTCCAACCTTGGTGTAGATCGGTGCCGGTTTCATAGTGAAGGAGTGAGGTTTTTCTCACCGAGACCTCTTATGTCGATTTCTGTGTATGATTTGTGAGTACTTCTTCAATCATATATTTGTACTCAAAAATTTACTTCATAATAACATAAACCCTCGGGATATCTGTTGCATTGTTTTTTCCCGCATTGGGTTTTTCTAAGGGTTATTAGTCCAAAAATAATTGTGTCGAATGATTGTGTGATATATATGTTTGTTCATATTTGTTTTCGCACTTGTATTTCTTCCTACGGTTTAATTGTGTAGGTTGTATTGAATGGATTTCGATATTTATTTGTAGAGAAAAAGTAAATAATTTGTTAAGTAAATAACGAATATGAAGACTTTCCATCGGTTATTCAAACAGAGATTCCTAAGTTTGACTGAATTTTCACAATATTGAGACTATAGACGAATTCTTAAAACATAAAAAATATACAATAGCGAGAACATAATACAAATATACACATAGATTTTCCTGGATCTCAAAATCGGGACTACGAGATTGATTCTTCATTATATTCCTTTCAATGTTATAATACATATATATACATGTCAAGCACTCATAAACCCCAATCCACTAACCTTGTATTAGAACATAATCGTAGTTTCCTTGACCGGATCTACAAAAATACCATGGGAAGAAAACCATCATGCCTAAAACCATGTGCAAAACCCATGCACAAAACCATGGGTAGGTTCGCCCACCGTATTTGGGTCCGCCCTCAACTATTATTAGGTTTGCATAAAAAAAATTCTCATGGCGCCATTGACATCAATGGTGGTTCTCTCGTGTTTGTTAACAACTACATTATTGCATGGTAATCAAACGATGTCTTACCATGTTCGACTACAAATCATGTATCGCATGGCTAGACTTGTACCCAAATGATCGAGTGAACGAGATAAGAAGACCATGGATCTAGTTTCAGCCATATCGAGCTGTGATTTCGGGATTGTTGTACACATCATCTCTACGTGTGACCTTACATACGGATCGTCATCCAAACATGGGCCTGATATCCGTAGGCATGTACGCATTGGGCAACATTCCAATGAAGACGACTTTCTCGCACTATGTACATGTTATTAGATAGGTTTATAGTCTTGAGCATGGGAATGCCCTTCCTTAGAAATTTATGATCTAAGAGGATATATCATGATGTAATTTATTGCAAGATTGATGCGGGGTCGCCACTCCACTACATCTCCAACCCATCACGGTGTAAAGCATCTCAATCAAAATATTGTTATTATTATTCTGACTTCATGCTTTAAGGGGCAATTGTTATAGGTCAATTTTGGCACCATTCCCAATGACTCCGATTAATCGGACATCATCCCCAAAACCGATGAATAGGTTCTATCATTCCCTATCATTTTCATTTGCTCTACATGCCCTAAGACAAAGAACAAGGACAAATCATCTATGACTTCCATTTGCAAATGTTTCCAAGAATTGAAGTTTATATTATATCATATGAGAGCTCACCAACCCTTGCCTCTCAAGGGACTAAGTGCATTGCATATGCGTGTAACCCACTCAAGGGTGCTTTGCAAAGCACTTCCCGACATTCATGGGTGCGTTGGTCACATTGGGAGCAAAATTCTCATTGTTCGGAATCTCTACTTGGCCGATGCCTTCTAGAAGAGTTCACATGTGCCAAAATTCGAATCCATGTGTCCATTTGATACCTCCGAGACTGCGGAACATGTCTTGCCTATTATTATAAAGTCATTGATTGTAAAACTACCTTGGATCCTCTATAAATTGAGCACATATCCTAGTGCTTGAGAAGTAATAATTTGAGTAGAGAAATGTTGGTGGAATTTCAATTGAGGAATTGATTTGAGTGACATGTTCTCTGGAGAGATGTGCATTGTGATGAGGTTGGGATCTTGCTAGAGATGGTGACACTAAATCAATCACCTGGGTTGTAACCTCCCTTCTATCCATTAATAAAGATTGATGTTTACTTTCCCACATATGTATCCGTATAAGCTTTTGTCTTTCATATTAGGAATTCTTATCTCGATGTACATGGTTCATGTTTTATTGATTTAAGTCGAATAACTTGAATAGACATCAATATTATTGCTATCTTTTTTCGTTTAGTGTTCATCTTTGCGGGAAATATTTTGGCGATCTAGCTTGGATTTGAAGCTATGAGCAAGAGAAAAAAGAAGGAGAATAGGAAGCACTTGGACTCCAAGTAAGTTATTTGATCTATTACGTGTGTTTATTCTATCGTTAGGAAAAGTAGTTGCAAAGTCTTTAACTTTGTTTTTCTAGATGAGCACTACATCTAGTGAAGAATGTTTTATCCAGTAATCCATAATTCCGTATAACAAATTGGCGACTCGTTGGGGAATTTACCCTTCATCCTTAGTGTATTTTCCTTTATTTGCCTCTGTTTATTTACCTAGTAGCTTTTACTCGGAAAGATTAGGCTTTTGAAATCAAAATTTGCATTAGAAGTGTGTTAAAGCTGTTGAGTTTTCATTCTTTGATCGCGCTCAACACTCTGTTGAACAGTGACACGATGACTTTGCATAGCACTCGTCACCCTTCTAGGGGTGCGTTGCAACGCACTATCTTCTGCTTAGAGGCTCGTGTTGCCCCCTAGAATTAGCCAAATTCCATTGAGTTTTTTCATTGCATTTGCTTTCGGTTTGATTGTTTGTTGTGGTTTAAAGAGCGGGATACCTTAGATTGACCAGTGTGACCTTATCTACTCCTTCCTCCTTTGAAAGAAAAGTTTGTTCAATGTTTATTTAAATTGTTTTTCTTTATCATTGATGAATTAATTTCAAAGTATTTTCATTATTGCATTAGATCCATTTGCTTTTGAAAAGGGAAATTGTCGTTAAATTCTTCATTCCTATAGGAGAAATTGTAGTTCTATTCTTCATTTTTTTCTATTAAAGAGAAATTTTTGTTTTATTCCTCATTTCTCAAAGTAAAAAGGCATTTGTTTTTATTAATTTGGTGCACTTGGTTTCCTTTTTACGCATTCATAACATTAAAGGGACTGAAAAAGAAAAACACTGCATTTGCATGTAGTAGATTGTGTGTTTTGTAAAAGGAACAATTAGGAAAGCTACATATTAGTTTGTGCTCTTTGATTGTTTGCTCTCAAAATTGATCTCTCTTTCCCTCTAGTAGCTAGGATTTTCATTGAAAAATCCCTCTAGTAGCTAGGATTTTCATTGAAAAACTAAAAAGTGAAAAGATTTCTTATAATTTTAGTTTTCATTTTAGGAATTTCCAATACATCATCGCGGTGAAACTTGAAAGGAAAATTGATAAACAAGATCAACTTAAAATTTATCTCAATTTACCTAACAAAGCATTGGAACCATAACGATAACATTTAGAAGGTCTAGGCTAGAGAAGTGTTCCGGCATCGTAAAACATAGTAGTCGTCAGTTAATTGTCACGATACATTCAGAGTGTGATACCTCACTCCACAGTACATAAGTATATACGTAGCTTGTCCACGTACTTTTTGGGTATATCGAGCGGTGTTACGAGTACTGAAAAAGTATAAAGAGGGTGCTCTCATTGTGCGGTTTCGCATCAAATAGCGCTAATATGGACTTGGGCCTCCAAGTAACTTCGGGTATATTTGGGAGGACAACTTTAGGTTGCTATCCATCCATAGTGAACCGAGTAGGCTACCTTGTAAATTGTGATACACCGAACACAACATTCGGGAAGATTACTGCTCAGTACTTCTTGGTTCGCAAGGGAGGTATTACGTATTGTTGAGTTCGACAACGGAATAATGAAATAAAACATCACGTAATACACAATGTAAACACACATAAAAGACAAGAGATTTTCAACGTGGTTCACCCAACCAATACGGGCTACGTCCACCTAACGAGGGCAATCGACAATCTCATTCATCAACTGGAGAAAATACAATTGCAGAGTTTCTCATCTGCTCAGCTCTTCCTCACTACACATTCCTCATCATGCTTACTTGCCTCTACGGGCTTACATTTTATAGCTGTGAATGAAAACAAACTCATAAATTCTCTCACAACAAATATAGGATGCATTAACTCCTCATCAGAAATTGATGGAGCCAATGTAGCAACAAATCCTATTGTTGTCACCTACATGAGATTTTTCTCCAAATTTAATTAAAAATAAGAATAAAATCTCAACAATCTCCACCTTGACAACAATTAGCCTGATACCCTGTTTCATTATTATTTTTATCTTTTCTGCAAGCCAAGAGAAGCCAGACACCATCGTAGCTTCTCTAACAAAACTAGTTTCGTGAACATGTCTGCACAGTTTTCCTTTGTATGCACCTTTTCAAGAGAGACTCCCCTTTCAGTGATAACATGTCTTACAAAATGGTATTTGATAGGTATGTGCTTTGATTTACTATGATAGGCGGGATTTTTAGCCAAGTGAATTGCACTTTGACTATCACAAAATAACTTGATGTTGTCCTGCAACCTACCAAACACACCAAACAAACCTTTCAACCAAATTGCTTCTTTGCAAGCATGTGAAGCAGCTATGTATTCTGCTTCTGTAGTGGATAAAGCAACAATGTTCTGTAGCTTTGACATCTAGCTAATAGCTCCACCTGCAAGAGTAAAGACATACCCTGAAGTTGACCTTCTCTTATCCAAATCACCTGCAAAATCAGAATCAACATATCCACAAACATATTCACTACTCCTGTTATAAGTGATACAATAATCACTTGTGCCTCTCAAATACCGAAGCACCCATTTCACTGTTGACCAGTGTTCTTTTCCTGGATTTGCCATATACCTGCTGACAACCCCAACTGCATGTGAAATATCTGGTCGAGTACAAACCATCGCATACATCAAACAACCTACTACATTGGCATATGGAATTCGAGACATATATTCCTTTTCTTCATTAGTGTTAGGACATAAACTTGAAGAAAGCTTAAAATGGGAAGCTAAAGGGACTGAAACAAGCTTCACATTGTTCATACCAAACCTCAAGAGTATTTTCTCAATATACTTCTTTTGTGATAGCCACAGCTTACCATTGCTCCTATCTCTGAAAATCTCCATGCCCAAAATCTGTCTTGCTGCTCCTAGATCTTTCATATCAAACATCCTAGCCATCTGAACCTTTAACCTGTTGATCTTCGTTATGCTTTTTCTTGCTAAAAGCATATCGTCAACATATAACACTAAGATAATGAACATGCCATTACTCAATTTCTTAAAGTAAACACAATGATCATATTCACTTCTTATATAATTTTGACTCATCATGAAAGAATCAAATTTCTTGTACCATTGTCAAGGCGACTGCTTCAAACCATACAATGATTTCTTGAGCCTGCAGACAAATTTCTTGTTGCGATTTTGAACAAACCCTTCCGATTGTTCCATGTAAATCTCCTCATCTAAATCTCCATGTAAAAATGCAGTTTTAACATCTAGTTGTTGTAATTCTAAATCAAGTAAAGCAACTAATGCTAACACAATCCGAATTGAAACAATTTTTACAACTGGTGAAAATATCTCATGAAATTCAATGCCGGTTTTCTGAGAAAAACCTTTCGCGACCAGCCTCATTTTGTACCTGTCTTTTGTATCATCAACACCCTTCTTCAATTTGTAAACCCACTTACATCCTACAGTTTTTCTGTCTTTAGGAAGTTCTACCAGATCCCATGTGGCATTCTTGTCTAATGCCTTCATCTCGTCCTTCATAGCCTCTTTCCACTTACCACTATTTGAACCTTCTATAGCTTCCTGATAGCACAAAGGTTCATCATCGTTAGCAGTTAAAGCAACTGAAGTAACATAATCATCATACCTTTTAGGAAGTCGTCTGATTCTCGTAGACCTCCTTAAAGATGTTTCTGGTAATTCCACAATTTGCTGATTATTATCTGTAGGAACTTCTTCATGATCAGCATCTGAAACACGTTCATGATCTGCATCTGAAACTTGTTCATGATCTGAATCTGAAACTTGTTCATCTGGACTATCATCAGTTTTTGAACTGGTTTCAAACTGAATGTGTTGAAGCTGAGGTACATTATCCTGTTTCAATTTATCATCTACATCTGGATTTTCAAGTGAGGATTCATTAAATTTAACATCTCTGTTAATGATGATCTTGTGAGTAGTAGGATCCCACAACCTGTATCCCTTAGTCCCATCACCATATCCAACAAATATATATCTTTTTGATTTAGGATCTAACTTAGAACGCTGATGTTTCGGAACTAGAGCATATGCATCACAACCAAAAACTTTCAGTTTAGAATAATCACATGGATAACCTTTCCATACCTCTTGAGGAATTTTGCATCCTATTGTAGTTGATGGTGATCGATTTACCAAGTAACAAGCTGTAGAAAACGCTTCTATCCACAATTCCTTCTGCAAATTGGCGTTACTAAGCATACTTCTTGCTCTCTCTAAGAGAGTCATGTTCATGCGTTCAACAAATCCGTTTTGCTGAGGAGTATATATAGTGGTTTTATGTCTTTCGATCCCAACATCCTTGCAATATTTATCAAATTCCTTTGAAGTAAACTCACCACCATTGTCAGTTCTTAAACATTTAATGGTTCTTCTAGTGATGTTTTCAACTAATGCTCTAAACTGTTTGAAAACTGTGAACACATCAGACTTCTTCTTTAACATGTAGACCCACACTTTTCTAGAGAAATCATCAATAAAAGATACAAAATATGACGATCCTCCATATGAGGTTGTAGGAGATGGACCCCAAACATCAGAATGGATATAATCAAGGATTCCTTACTAGTATGTTTTCCAGTTTTAAACTTCTGCTTGCTTTGTTTCCCAAATAGACAATGTTTGCAGAAATCTAACTTAGAAGATTTTAAACTAGGAAGTAACTTACGATCAGATAAAATTTTTAATCCTCTTTCGCTCATATGGCCCAACCTTTGATGCCATAAACGAATAGAATTACTGTCATTATCAGATACTGTAGAAGCATGATCTGACTCTGTTCTTCCTTCTAACTGATAAAGATTACCAACCTTCTTTGCTTTCATGACTAGTAAAATTCCTTTATAAACTTTCATTACTCCACCTTGAATAAAGGTTTTATATCCATTAGTGTCTAGTACTCCTAGTGAAATGAGGTTTTTTCTTAGTTTAGGCATGTGTCTTACATCAGTGAAAATTTTATTTGTCCCATCAAACATTTTAATCTGGATGCTTCCAATTCCCACAATATTACACGAGACATCATTTCCCATGTAAACAACTCCATCATTGATTGATTTATAAGTTTTAAACCACTCTCTATGAATGCACATGTGATTTGACGCACCAGAATCTAACAGCCAATGTTGATCATGATTAGAAAAACTAACTGATAACACTTCATCACTCATACCTGAAATCGATGCCGAACCTGTATCTGTCGTGTTTGCTTCTTTCTTCTCTGTCGAAGAATCTCCTTTGGATGTTTGCTGTCTCTTCCAACAGTCCTTCTTCAAATGTCCTGATTTGCCACAAAACTAGCACTTTACCTTACTCTTCTTCCCTTTCGATTTTGAACGCGAGTTGTTGTGCTTACTGAAGCGTCTTTCTTTAGAACGACCTCTGACCATCATTGCTTCTGATGTCGAGGTTTCTGAATTTGACCTCTTCCTTGTTTCTTCGGACAACAAAGCTCCAACAACATCATCAAATTCAAGGGTTTCTGATGAACTAAGACTTATAGAAGTAACAAAATGATCCCATGACTCGGGCAACGAGCATAATAAAGTTACAGCTTTATCTTCTGATTCAAATTTTACTTCTATAATTTCTAGTTGCACCAGGAGAGTATTAAAGGTATTCAGATGATCAATTATCATCGTACCTTCCTTCATGCACAAACTGTACAACTGTCGCTTCAGAAGAATCCTATTGGTTAAGGATTTTGTCATGTACAGTTTTTCAAGCTTTGTCCACAAACCAGCAGCAGTTTTCTCTGACACGATGTTAAAAAAAACATCATCCGCCAAACACAGTCGAATGTTGCTCAGTGCTCTTTCATCCAACTCACTCCATTCATCATCTGTCATGGTGTAAGGTTGTTTGGATTTTCCCAAAAATGCCTTCGACACGCTTTGTTGCACAAGTAGATCATACATCTTTACTTTCCAGATCTCGAAGTTATTTTTGCCATTTAATTTCTCGATCTCAAACCGGGCACTTTGTGTTTTTGCCATAACTTAATAGCTTGTGTCACAAAAAATCTCCAATTGCAACTTTTAGTGAATGAAGTTTTTGTTAATGAAAATGCCCTTAACCTTTTAATATCATGGCATATTACAAAAAAAATCTATATACAATAATCGATATTACAATTCTTATAACTCCATATAAAATATCGATTTATCATACAAATCGATTTAATGAAATGCCTCCTTATTAAAAGACTTCATAATATAAAAAAAAAACTTTACCCTTCACCTTATAAAAAGGCCTTTCCTTTAATACCATGTACAAATGGAATTTAATACAAATCGATTTTCCTTTAAACACCACTCATATCGATATTCACAAATCGATTTATACAAATCGATTATAGAACTTCAAATCGATCCTTAAAAGAAAACTTCAAAAAACCTTTGAAAAAATCGATATGAGTTAATTGATCACCTTTTAAAATAAATCGACTTTTGAATAAACTTAAATAACAGCGTTTCACTCAACCATATGGCAGCGTTTCAGCGTCTAAATAAATCGACTTTGCATAAATTTTCTTGCACTTAATTTTCAAAAAACGTTGAAATGAAATATCGACTTATCAACTCTGTTTTAATTTAAACAATCGCTCACCGACCAGACCTCACGGTGGATATCCAGCTCACAATGGTTGCATATTCAACACAGGACGCCGGCAATTTGCCCCTGCAGTGATTTCGTGGCAGCGTCTTCTGCAACAGCGGCCACAACACCAGGCTCAGTCCACGGTCCTTATGGCTCTTCACCATTCAACGCTGGTCCAGACCCGGGATTCTGCTATATGCCATCTACGCATGCCCACGGCTCCCTCTCTTGGACGCAGGTCCGCGGCTTCTGCACTCGGCATCTACAGCTCCCTTCAAATCGTTATTCTTACTGCTCCGATACCAAGTGTTGAGTTCAGCAGCGGAATAATGAAATAAAACATACAAAACATGCAGAAACACACATAAAGACAGCAGATTTTAACGTGGTTCACCCAACCAATCTGGGCTACGTCCACCTAACAGGGCATCGGCAATCTCATTAATCAACTGGAGAAATACAATAGCAGAGTTTCTGATCTGCTCCTGCTCTTCCTCACTACACATTCCTCATCATGCTCACTTGCCTCTACGAGCTTACATTTTATAGGTGTGAATGAAAACAAACTCATAAATTCTCTCACAACAAATATAGGATGCATTAACTCCTCATCAGAAACTGATGGAGCCAATGTAGCAACAAATCCTATTGTTGTCACCTACATGATATTTTCGAACACAGTATTCGGGGAGATTGCCTGCCCGTACTTCTTGGTTCGCCAGGAGGTATTCTGCATTTCACAATTTCTTGGAAGAACAAAATCCTTTTCCCCATCATTCGCGTAGATTAGCATTGAAACCGCCTTTACCACCAGAAGTTACTTCTGGATAGCGAAGGTGACATCAATCTACCGAAACCAGTACTATCAATACCTCCGGTGAAGCATCATCTTCCCATATACTAGATTCAGCACAAGTTGTTTCTACAAATCCTGGTTTGTCTACTGTTGTTGAGACAGAGTCCTCACAGCTACCCGTGGTCACGATCCATCCAATCTGTGAGACCATACCTCCCGAACCCGACGTTGTTCAACTGGAAGTTGATCCGGATCCCATTGTGCTTTAGGGGGCAGCTGTTATTGGTCAAAATGGACATCATCCCCAAAACCACTAAAATAGGGTCTATCATCCCCTTATATTTTAGTTGCTATATTCCCTAAGTGGAGAAAATCTTGATCCCGAAGTTGAACAACCGGAAGTTGTTCTTGTATTGGTCACTCAACAATATTTTGTAGCCATTGAGTCTCCCATATCGCATAGTCAACCACCTGAAATATACTTCAGGCTAGATGGTGAAGTTCTTCCACCTAGTTTTATTTCGATTGAAGAAATATCACAAGACGAGACACCTTTAACTCCAACTCATTTTCAGTAGGATATTTACCTGTACAAGTCTTTTCCTCAATCACCTTCCTCTGCTTTTGTTGATCCTATTTCACTTCGAGTTCCCATAGATTATATAGGGTATATGCTGGGTCATTTGACTATGGCTGAGATAACATCCCAGGCTGAACCATCTATTTCAGCTATGACATCATTTACAGTTGCTTCATCTTCAATGTTTTGTCCATTGAATTCACCCGTGTCATCATCTGGAATCCTATCTGGTTCCTCCCTTATGAGTACTGAACGACTTGATCCTTTATTCACATCTTCAGTGCAATATCAAGCTAGTCCCATCAGTTATTCTCCTTGGTGGCCAGTGATTTTACAGAAATTACCCTCTAAAATTCCAAAATTCAATGAAAACCCTCGAGAAGACCCATCAATGCATGTTATAACTTATCATTTGTGGTGCTCATCAAGCTTCTTAAATGGTGACTCCGTTAGACTACGTCTTTTCCAGTGCACACTCACTAGTCCAACTGCACTATGAGGATGGTTCTTTTACTATGTCAACCTCGTTAAAAAATGAAACAGGTTATGAGGATAGTTATTTTTTCGTATGTCAACCTCGTTTAAAAATGAAACAAGTGCCTTTGAGGAAAGTTATTTTACTGTGTCAACCTCGTTAAAAAATGAAACAGGTCATGAGCATAGTTCTTTTCCTGTTTCAAGCTCGTTAAAAAATGAAACAAATCCTCTCCTAATTAAGACGAGTCTTCCATTTGATCTCGTAAATGAACCTTCATTCCATCCAACTATTAGTAATCTACTTAGGTGAATGAAATGAAGCTTGGGGGCCATCTTCTCTTGCAGGGGGCATTCGACATGTGCTCTTGCAAGGGGCATCCAAAACGTTCTTACCAATTGCACGCAATTGAGCACTAAAGTTTGGGGGCAAAACAGGTTCAGAGCTCCAAAATGCAAATGGTAACTATTGAATGGTAAAAATGAACAGTAAAGCTATTTTTATTAGTCATTTGATTATTTTCAATGAATATTTATTGCTGTGACTATGGTTTTATTATATTTTTATCATGAAACATGTATTTTTAATCCATTTGATGTTGTTCTGAACAGGTTTTACAACTGATGAACAGATTAGTCGTGCAGATTTATTTCAAGAATGATTTGACCATAAAGCATACTTTTTATCCTTATTTTTCAAGCTTTTTTAAAAATGAAAAAGGATTTGAAGCACACTTTTATCTCTTTTTCGAGCTTTGATAACAGTGAAAAAGGAACCCCTAGAGTCTTCTTTTAGCTCTTTTTAGACTCCGATAATGTGAAAAGATTATCGAGCACTTGTATTTTCGAGCTCGTAAAAGTAAATGAATTGATATCTACTCAGTATAAGTTTAACCCTTTTTTGGACTGAGATAGATTATTTACGAAAAAGGAATACCTTGGTCGAACATGACTAAAGAGGTTCTCTCAGATATTATTTTACAGTTTTTCGGATCTGAGCGACAACTTTACGAAAAATTACTTATGGAGTTTTCTTTCGTACTCTTTTTCAAACTCTCTAAATATCAAAAAGGACTGGGCTATCACTGTCGCTAGGCTCATTAAAACATAAATAGCGACAGGCTTGTCGATCATGGAAATAATCGAGTTTCATTCATTCTTAGACTCGTTAAATTATTAAATAGCGATACTTTGTTCGCCTGAAGGGTTGAATTATAGATAAAGCATATGTTATCCTCCTCAAGCTTATGAAAAAATACAGAGGTACTAGTCAACAAATGACCGGGGAAAATTTGGGAAAGTGAACAAAACTTTTTACGGTAGCAGGTCGCTCTTGAACATAACAATTCACTCCATCACCGTGACTGTTTGGGTTGGGTAATATTCTTGACGGTTCATTCATACCTATGGTTCATCATACTTTCACTTCGGTTTTGGGTCAATGCTTCCAACTCATCTCAGTGTCGCCGATATGTTCAAGAGAAGTCATCCAGTGAATACTCATCCTTCTACAATACTCATAAACCTTTATTCTCATGACAGTCATCCCTGAACATTGCTATATCAAGTCATACTTTTGTCTCTGAAATCAGTAACTCCCATTTCACAATAAGGTGACTTCCTGTCGACGACAAATCATTATCTAAGAAGTTCACTTATAAACATCACATTCCAGTACGATAAGGCTTGTTACAACATCGACAATATCCTCGCTTCCGGACTTTTGACTGAAAGATTTTGTTTGGTGTTCGACATCAAATCATCTATTCACGCCTTACGAAATGTACTGCAGTACCTTGAGGGCCATTGACATCAATGGTGGTTCTCTCGCGTTTGTTAACAGCTCACATTATTGGCTGGTAATCAAACGATGTCATACCATGTTCAACTACAAATCATATATTTGCATGGCTAGACTTGTACCCGAATAATCGAGTGAACGAGATAAGAAGACCGCAGATCTAGTTTCAAGCATCTGGGCTGCAATTTCAGGATTTTTGTACACATCATCTGTATGGTGACCTTACATACAGATCGTCATCCAAACATGGGTCTATATCTGTAGGCATGTCTGCATTGGGAAACATTCCAATGAAGATGACTTTCTGCACTATGTACATGTTATTAGATAGTTTATGTGATGAGCATGGGAATGCCTTCCCTCAGTAATTTATGATCAAGAGGATATATCATGATGTAATGTATTGTAAGGTTGATGCAGGTTGCCACTCCGCTTCATCTCCAACCCATCATAGTGTAAAGCATCTCAATCAAAATATTGTTATTCTAAATTCATGCTTTAGGGGGGAATTGTTATAGGTCAATTTGGGCACCATTCCCAATGACCTAGTTAACTGGACGTCATCCCCAAAACTGATGAATAGGGTCTATCATTCCCTATCATTTCGATTGCTACATGCCCTAAGACAAAGAAAAAGGAAAAATCATCTATGACTTCCATTTGCAAAGGTTTCTAAGATTTGAAGTTTATATTATATCATATGATATCTCACCAACGCTGCCTCTTAAGGGACTAAGTGCGTTGCATATGCAAGTAACCCCACTCAAGGGTGCTTTGCAAAGCAATTCCCAACATTCATGGGTGCATTGGTCACATTGGGAGCAAAATTCTCATTGTTCCGGAATCGCCACTTGGCCAGTGCCTTCTAGAAGAGTTCACATGTGTCAAACTTCGAATCCATGTGTCCATTTGATACCTTTGAGACTGGGAACATGTCTTGCCTATTATTGGAAATTCATTGATTGTAAAACTACCTTAAGCTCCTCTATAAATTGAGCACATATCCTAGTGCTTGAGAAGGAAGAATTTGAGTAGAGAAATGTGTTGAGATTCAACAAGATGATGAGCTTAGTGAAAAGAGTCGCCTTCACTAAGTGGGCCCACAGGCTATTTTTGGTGCAAGTCTATTTTTAGACTATGTCTATTTTTAGACATGATGATCATATTTCAGAAGTTGCAAGATGCTATTTGTGGATGGTTGATCAAGTTGGAAAAAATAGATGAAATTGTATTTTTAGAATATTGGGTGAAGTCTATTTATAGATCGTCAATCTAAAAATAGATGCATGTCGATTATTATTATATCTTAATAATAATCAGACTCTAAACAATGACTTATTCTCTTGGAGCACTTCAGTTCAGTGCACAGATGTGGCACATCAACTAACAGAAGGAATTACGCTATTCTTAAGGGTTTACTGGAGCTAATACATGGAGGACTCAGTTAGAACTCAAGTGGCAGAATTATGACACAGTTGGAAGAAGTAGTTATGGAGTTGTATTCAGTTTAACTCATTTAGACTCAGTTGAGCTAGTTGTATCTAGTCTAACTGATTGATACACTAGAGAGAGTGGATTGAATTAATTAGTTAATTAATTCACAAATAATAACTCATTAATCAACTGAACAATACAACAGTTAACTACAGTGCATGGCAGTTTCAGTGGAGACCAGTGGAGAGATAGGTGAAAGGGCAAGATAGACTATCTGTTGTGACTATAGTGATGCATTGATTGCATCACACACACAGTGGAGATGCCAATGAGGATTGCGCAGTCAAGGATGGAGTAATTCGAATTCATTCAAAGCTATTTTTCAGCAGAGATTGCGCAGTGGAGGCAGGCTAGCAGGTGGCAAAGATCGGTGCATGGATTTGCAAGATTGGGCCTGATTAGTGTATGGCGATTGTACTGTACTGAGAGCTTGTGATAAGCTTTGTATGTTTGTATGAGATTGTCATATGATCTCCATGTTACATAATATATAGTTGGGGTTTTCAGCTTCAGGCTTTCCCGGTTAAAAGCTATGTTATGTGCGATTGAATATTTTTGTTTATGCTTCACATGTGTGTGCAATTAATTTTTCCGCAAAATATTAACAAGTGGAATAGATTCAGTATCTTGCATAAAGTTAAATAGTGTGAGATCAGGTGGATCTTGGACATATGCATGATTAGTGCATATAATTTCTACAAAATGTTGGTGGAATTTCAATTGAGGAATTGATTTGAGTGACATGTTGTTGGAGAGATGTGCATTGTGATGAGGCTAGGATGATGCTGGAGATGGTGACACTAAATCAATCACTGGGTTGTAACCTCCCCTTCTATCCATTAATAAAGATTGTTGTTTACTTTCCCACATACGTATCTGTATAAGCTTTTGTCTTTCATATTATGAATTCTTATCTCATGTATATGGTTCATGTTTTATTGATTTAACTGAATAACTTGAATAGACATCTGTATTATTGCTATCTTTTGTTGTTTAGTGTTCATCTTTGCAGGAAATATTTTGGCGATCTAGCTTGGATTTGAAGCTACAAAAAGAGCGAAAGAATGAGAATAGGAAGCACTTGGACTCCAAGTAAGTTCGTTGATCTCTTTTGTGTGTCTATTTACTGTTAGGAAAAGTACTTGCAAAGTCTTTAACCTATTGTTCTAGATGAGCACTACATCTAGGGAAGAATGTTTTATCTATAATCCTTAATTTTGCATAATAGGTAGGCTTGTTAAAATTACTGGAGAGAAAATTAATTACTGAGAGAATATTAAAATAACCAGTAACAAAACATAAAACACACAAGTTTTATCCTAGAAAACCCCACTTCGTGAAAAAACCAACTAATAGAATATTTAATTATTATCCCTTGGTTAAGCAAAGGCAAGCTTCCCAAGTTAGCCTTCACCGCTCGCATCCCTGGAGGCTAGAACCATACAATGAATTCTTCCCAAGTCTTTTAAGTTCTTCATTACATGCAACCCATGGGCACAAAACTAAGGGAAACCTAAATAATGTCCCAAAACCACCATTATTGACCAAGTAACTTTGACTCTTTCACTGAGTCAAGTTTACCTAACAATCCCACCTTAAAACTTGACTTGGGTTTTCCTTGACCAAATTTAGCCAAAATGACCAAGTGAACCAACACCGCACACCTCTAGACCCTAAACCCTCAAAATGTATATCTATTGTACCCCATAAATCAACATGCCCCCTATCACCTAGGTATGACTCCATAATTTATCAGTAATTTCCTAGGGGTACACATGACTTACTAGGTTTAATAGGATTATGCATGTTTCCACAAAATCTAGCAAACCTCGGAAAGGGACACCCTAAAAAGAAAATATTAGACCAAGTGACAACAATGGGGTAGTGGCCCACTGTCACCACAACCAAAAACCCCCACCCTTTACGAACTTTCACTATGCGAGGAGTCCTTGTATGGGTATAGGTCACCTAATATGTACTTTATTCTCAAGGGACCAGGTGACAAAAGGGGAGACCCTCTACAAGAAAGACAATTTACTCTCAAGGCTCCCATAAGAGGTAATTCATTTCTTGATAAAGACCTATTAGATGAGGCACAAGACATAGGTCTTGATTGATATGTTGAGTATTGGGGTGGCTGAATGTCAAGGAGACCTGAAGGGGTTTCCAACAATGATTTTCAATAAGAACAAGGCACATGAAACCCTCAAGAATCCACCAAGTTGAAGTTAAGTCCAAACTAGGGTTAACTTAGGGTTAGTAACTAGGGAAAAGAAATTTATGGGAGAAATTGAAGTGAATTCCTACCGAAGGAAGAGATTTTGTGGCAACCACTCTCCTCTTTCCATTTTGACTCCCTCTCTGGAAATTCCCTTCCCATAGGAATTCACACCCATCCCTAGTTTGGTCACTTGGGCTTAAAGGAGTCGAATTAAGGCAAAGGAAAGGAAGAGAAATTAATGGATTAAAATTTAAATTGATCATCCACAAGGAAGGCCAATGCATATATCCTTGGGAGGATGGATTCTATGATGTGATAGATCAACCAACAAGCTTCTAAGGTGGCCAAAATTTTGATGCCCTAGAACCAAATTCTGAAAAAATTATCTACACAAGGAATAATGGAGATTTTGTGGCAGAGCTAGTAAAAGATCACGACTAGGACATGTTACTACACTATCTAGCAGGTCTAAGGAAGGTAAAGCCTAAAGGGACAACTACTAGACGAAGTGACAAGAATGGGACAATGACCCACTATCACCTCAGTCAAGGTCCTCTGCTCTTTACAGACTTTCACCACTAGGAGGAGTCTTGGTAGAAAGGGAATCACTTGGAATGAATAATTCAATGATTTAGGTGTGAAGTGATTCCACAAAGCCCATTCAAGGAGAGACGCAATAATGGTTCAATGCTTCAAGGAAGTTAAAATATATCCAAGAAATACCTAGGAGGAGATTAAGACTTAGGGTTTGAGATTTATGATGATAACAGGTATTTCTAAGATCAATATCCCAAGTGATGGGATAGGACCTCTCAAAGAAGCTCAATGTGAAGTTTTAACACTTTCAAGAGGCTCTTTGCTTCCTCTGAGAGACCTAGGAAAGACTTGTGCTAGACTTATGATTTTATGAATAATTATGGGAAGAAACACTTCCAAGGAACTCATAGGTCAAGCCAAGATAGGAGAAAGGGTTTCTTATGATTTATTCTAATGAATACTAAGCTCATACAACCCTCAAACAAGTCCCAAGGTGAGAGAGAAAGAATTAGGTTTTCCCTCTTAGAGTAGCACCTAGGGTAAGAAAATTTATGGATGAAACTCAGGCGGATGCCCACCAAGCTTGGAGCATAGGTACCCTAGACCCTAAGTTGAAGTTTGAACCCTTGGATTCCCAAAAAATCACCTCCCTAAAGTTTTGATGCAAGCCCTAGATTTTTTCCCTACCTTTAGGGGATCGAAACTTAGGAGAAGATATGGAGAAACAGGAGTTTGTGATCACCAAAATCCTTGGACTAGTGCCTATTTTTTTGGGCTATAGAGTCTTGTATGCCTTATATTGGCCAAATTTGTCCTCAAGGAGATGAAACGTTGATGCCCTACCTACCAACCTTCAACAATTATGCACAATTAGAATATGGAGTTTCATGAATAAAAATAACATTTCATCACTAGGAACATTCGTTGTAGGTTATATCATGAGTAGCATATGCAAGAGACAACCAAATAGCTTCCAAAAAAATTTCTTCAACAAAATTAGGGCATAATAGCATTTACATTATTTGCAACAATTACATACATTAAAAATTTTCAAGAGAAATATTTCATCAACAAAAGAACTTACGAGAAAATCATGCAATATATCCATCCATATTCAAGAAGTACCTCCAAGAGACGATAAAAAATAAGATCCAAATATCGTAGTGCATCCAAGATACTCCAATAGCTTCCAAAGAAAAAGTGTGAGTTTTTTACAAGAGAAGAATCTAAGTGATGATGATGAGTTATGAAAAATGAGACTCACATCTATTTATATGAGTCTCTCTGAATTGAATTAGTGTAATAAGCCCCCAAAATTATAAAATAATGTTATGATTACAAGTCTTGGTCACAAGCCGACCAAGTAGCTATCACAAGTTACGAATTATCCATCCATATGCAAGTCAAATTGATGATGTCATGATGGTGTAGGGTCATTGGAGTGCCATGTTGAGTCCTATAAGTGCCATGATGAAATAGAGGTATCCAATAAAGATGAATTATGGTATGGCCCCTAATTTTCCATGTAAATCATCATGTCGAGACCCAAAGTAGGTCTGGGGCACAACTCTTGGTCTCATGGGTCTCCAGATGAAAGAAAATCTTGTAAAATGCTCCAAATGAGGGCATTGATGATGGTGCCTGCACTCCCATGTCTGAAGGGTGAGACAAACCTCCTTTGGGCCTCGAATCAAATGCCATGATCATGCTAAGTTGGTCGGGGCACGCTGGTCCAAGTGCATCATCTCGCAAATAATGTGTTGCAATGAACAAACTGATGAATATGTTGGGGGTTCCAATGGCATGAAATGATTCTCTAACACATGATGGATTCCCATGTACTTCAACACATCCCCAAGGGGTGTCAATTGATCCTCTAGTGGGCTTGGGGCCTATTTCCACACAATATAGTAGGGGTCCTAGGAGGGGAACCTATGGGACAACTACTAGACCAAATGACAACAATGGGACAAAGACCCATTGTCACCTCAACCAATGTCCCCTACTCTTTACAGACTTTCACCAATGGGAGGAGTCCTAGTATGAAGGAAATCACTTATAATGATAGGGTCAATGATAAGGTATGAAGTGATTCCCAAGGCCCATTCATGGAGATACTCAATGCTTCGAAATAAGCTAAAAGGCTCTCCAAGAAAGACCTAGGAGGAAGATCTAGACCTAGGGTTAGAGATATCCATTGATGATGAGTATGCCTAAGGTCTAGTCTTCCAATATGATGTAGGATTTCTTTGGAAGGTTTGCAAGGTGAATTTTCACCTTGAAAAGGTCTTTCTCTTCACTATATAAACCTAGAAGGGGCCTAAATAAGACCTATGATTTATGAGTAATCGTGGTATGAGTTCCTCCAATGTGCTCTCTAGGTAATATAGGATAGGGAAAGGGTCAAGAATGATCAATTCCTTTGAATTGTATGTGAAAATGACCCTCAAGTAGACCACCCAGCCTAAGATGTTAGTGATAGGCTTTCAAAGTCATAGCTAGGGCACAATTTTTCATGAAAACCAATTATGAGAATTCCTATCGCGTTATTATCTAGTTCCATGGTAGTTAAACTTTTTGCTCTATCTCTTATTTCAATACTTGCATCTCATAGTTTAGTTATTGTTCTACCTTCATTAAATTTGATATTATTTTTCTCCTCTCCTTCATTCTTGACTTTACATGCACCTTCACTTCATACTTGAACAAATTCTCTAAGTTTATCACCACATGTACGTATCTTGCTTTGGAAATGAGATTACCACACTCACATTGTTTCCACAGCTCAGTAGGTTCCCAGATCAATTATGCTTTTCTTTTTTGAATTTCCTTCATTTCATTTTTTGTTCTTGCTTTATAGTACTCACATCTAGCTTGTTATCATATTCAAGCAGACTCTCATTTTTAATATGGCATGCCCTAAATAGGCTCTAGCATTACATGTCAAACTCTTAGGTAAGTGCAAGTATTGCTTTTGTACAGTCGACATTTTACATTGCATTTCAACATTTATTTTCATATACTAGCTAATATTCTATCTCCATGGCAGTTATGCTTATTTCTCTTTGTCTTATTTCAATACTCACAAACACTAGCCTATTAGTGCTTCCTTGGGTTGCATGGGACCGAAAAACTCGCCCAAAGCAGTGGGGAGGACGAGGCATAAAGGATATTCAACCTTTGGCTTCCTCTCTTGCTGCTAAATCTGGGTGGAGGCTTCTCACTGAGGATAATCTATGGACAACAGTGGTCAAAAGTAAATATATTGATCTGACTCCTTTGGATGATTGGATCTGCAGGCCTGAAAAATATTTCTCAAAAGCATCGGTCATTTGGAAAGCGTCTATAGATTCTTTTAAACTGGTGGAAGATGGCCTATCCTGGCAGGTTGGTAATGGGGAAAATATCAGAATTGGTATTGACCCATGGGTGGGGTGCAACGAGGCCTGTTCCCTCTCTAGAGGGATCATAGAATCACTAAATGTGAAGGGTTTTCTCTTCATGAACCAGATTACAAAGGTTGAGTCTACCTCAATTTGGCAACGAGGGTGGAAGTTTTCTATGGATATTCAACTTGAGCCCCAATGGCGACAAGAATGGAAAATTTTCATCCCAGAACTCCACTGCACTCATTCCAAGACTAAGGAGGTCCCAAACTCCATCCGTTGAGTGCATGCCCCATCGGGCCACTACTCCACAAAGTTTGGTTATGTTTTTTTATGGCTCGTAGGGCTTGGGGGGCTTAGGACTGGTGGTGTAAACCCCTTTGGAAGTTGAGAAGCCCTGCAAAATCCAAATTGTTCTTTTGGTACATTCTAAAAAAAAAAGTGCCCACTTTGGACAAACTACAAAAACAAAACAAACATGGTATTGTATAGTGCACATTGTGTAAGGATTCGGAAGAATCTATCAGCCACCTATTTCTTAACTGTCGCTTTTCCACCAAAGTTTGGGAAACTTCGTTGTCTCTATTAGGCGTAAAAATTTCTTGGAATAAGGAAAAAGTTGGGGCGGCATGACAAAGTTGGTGGAATGCAGCTCCAGAAGATAAGATCAAAAATATTCCCACTATTATCTCCTAGGGGATCTGGCTAGCAAGAAATAAAGGTATCTTCAAGGATATATCATCCTCTCCCTCGTTGATAGCAATTGAATTTGCATCCATTTTCTCTTTACTCCCTTCCCTTGATTCTCCCCAAAAATTCAAAAATATCAGTTCTGAATAGATTAATTGGTATATCCCATGGGAATATTTTTATGGAGCGTCAGATGCATAGAACAGGTGTGGTTATGGGCTGGTTATCCATTTAAATGAAAACAAATCACTAAAGGCTTCTATGGGTATCATTTCAGGCTCAAATAACTATGTTGAGTTACTTTCTTTAAAACTCCTTTTATGTTGTCTCATTCACGTGGGGATTACTCAAGTTCAAATTTTTGGTAACTCCATGAATCTCATACACTCATAAATGTAAAAATCATGTTTTGGTTCCTATGATTGAATAAATTCTCCATTTAAGGATATATTTTGATCTTATTACTGTGTGCCATATTTACAGGGAACGAAACACTACAACAGACCTCCTATCTAAGGAGGGCCTTCAACAGGATTTGGAAAACTGGCGCATAACAAAGACAGTTGATGGTTTTTTCTGTGTGTCAGACAACAGGCCTTACAATGCCTAATCTACTCCTATCATTTTTTTTGCTTATTTCCTTTTATCTCTACTTATCACCTGGTGTACTTGGTGATTCTAATATTAGTATATCTGAACTACCTGATATTTTCAGACAGTGTTTCTGAACTGTGGCTTATGCGAGTCGTTTTCTCCTTATTAGAGAGGCCTATGATACTGGACATACTCATTTATGTGATATGGTTGTGGTTCCATTACACAGGTTGGTTTTTTGTGGATTGTCTGCCTTTCAGGGTGAGCTCACTATATACTTTTGAATGTTTAAAATCATATGATATATAACATTTTATTTCCTTAATAAAATGTTCAATTTTTCCTTAGAAAAAAAATGTGCCCTAATTAATGTGAATTACTGGAATCATTGAAACTATTGGAGACTTTTGAATGTGTTACTCATTAGAAAAAGAATGAATGAATGTTCCTAGTGGATAATTTTCATTTTCATCCTTGAAATTCCATAATAATTCCCATCAAAGTGTAAAATTCTAAAGTTTTCGTGTAGTTGCATCCATAGATAGTGAAGTTGTTTCTTTAGGCCTATTTGAAGAGTGAAGTTTGCCAAATTGAGATCACTTTGACTCCAATCCTCCCAATTTCTATGCACTGGTCCTCGATCCTTCGTGATTAGATTAACTCAATGAAATATCATTATTTCACCTCTATTCTTCCTCTTTTATTTTTACCTCTAAGGATAAGGATATTTTTGAGGGCTTGGTGTGAAATTTTAGGAAGGAGGAAATTTGGGGTTCCGTCTAGACAAATTTCTTCAATTGTGTCTCCTCTAGGCATCCTCTAGTTTTGAACGAATTTCAAATAAATTGATTCCCTAGCTATCACACCAAGTGGGAACCCTTGAAGCTCCTTTTGACTTGGGGATTTCATGAAGGTTTATGCTTTGTAGTTCATCATTCAAAACCTTTTCTCTTAATTATAGTTGACCATTGGATGAGCGTTTACCTCGGTATATCTATCAATCCTATGTCTCTTATAGTATTTCTCTCAAGGGGTTTTTCGTAGAAATTTATCCTAGCTTCGTCGTATTAGGCCATAAAAACCAACAAGAAAATAAAATTTACTCTATTTTCAATTGTAATCTAAATGCAGCTAATCTATCATGATAATATCATATGACGATAGTTCTAATGAAATAAATCAGCATGCAATACATCCTACCTTGCATGCATATCATTTTAGGCAAGGACTAAGTGTAATCATAGATCCAGTGCAACAAACAAATCATTATATCAATATAAATATGCCTTCCTATATGATTACTCATGCAATAAATCCCAAAACCAACATAGACACAATCACATGAGGGATGATGCGGGTGGGAGGAAGGAAAATATGATATCCACGTGATGTAGAAAGGTATCTTAAATGAGGGAAAAAAAGTCAATCTATAAGTGTGGAGCCTCCCATCTAATCATAGGATAGATGAATGAATGAAAAAAACTCAATAACTCCCTATCACAATTATTGTTCATAATGATATGCTTAGTGGATGCTACAAGGTCATGATGGGAAGGGAAAGAGGTCTGAACAGATGGAAGGGCACAACAAACATGTTTCTTTATGTGATAGTTACGAGGGGTAGAGGAAATGATTGTGTGCTCATAATCCTGAGGGCATGTGTGGAAAAATGGGATACATTCAATTAGTATTTCTTTCCCAACATCAAGCTCGGAAATGGGAAAGGTATTATGAGAAAGGGTGAGGTGAGGGCTAATGGATAGTATAGCCATGTCATCGGTATTTTGAGGAGGGTAAGGAAAAGGAAGGCTTCTTTCAATGTAAACATTGGTATCAAAGTTGGGATAAAATACCTCCAACAGGAATTTTTTTATCTATGGGAAAACTATGGTCCTCTTTCTCGGGGGTGTGATAAGAATATCATTGTGAGTAGTGTCCGGGAAAAAAGAGGAATCAATTTCAGTCGGCTACACACTTGCACCTTACACTAATTGGTAGTTGATCCAGGGCCCGGTTGGGGTTCTGTCTCATTCAGAGAGACATGGGAGGGAATATGTCATCATTCTCTCCCTTATTGATGGAGCATTAACATTATTTATCTAGTTTTAGACTCATAAGACCCTTGATTGTGCCCCACAGCCACTTGGGAACACCACAGATGTTTTTCTTGGAAATCAAGGGGCCACCCCCTTGATCAATATTTATGGAGCCCTCCTCTACATCATGGCACTTAGAGGACTCATTTTGGCCTTCCAACGACCCTTCTTACTCCATTTTACACTATTTCGGCCCTCTTGGGATGGCTTGTCATTCACTTTCGTAGATATTTGGTGGGCTTGTCACCAAAAGATATGTTGTTTTCACATTAAAATATTATTAGGGACTAGATTAGGAAAATTTGAACTTAAGGAGACTAATATAAATAAAAGAGGCCTCATTTGTATTGTTCATCACTCTTGGTATTTTTTTTCCTCTCTATTAGAGAATTTCAGCTTGCACTTTGTGGAGTGATTTGGATGATTAAATGTATTTTGATGTATGGAAAATTTCCACTATCTCTCTTGGAGCTTCTTGTTGGCAATATTTTGGATGGATATATTCTTCTTTGTCTTGTAAGTGAAATATAATGCTATATTTTTTAATTAATGGATGTCTAATGCATGGAATTATTTTCTTATGGTGAGACAATGTGCCCTAATTAATGCGAATTAGTGAATCATTGAAACTATTGGAGATTTTTGCATGTGTTACTCATTGGAAAAATAATGAATGAATGTTCCTACAGGATAATTTGCATTTGAATCCTTGAAATTCCATAATAATTTCCATCAAAGTGTAAAAGTATAAAGTTCTCGTGTAGCTACAATATCCCTAGATAGTGAAGTTGTTTCTTTAGGCCTCTTTGAAGAACAAAGTTTTCCAAATCAAGATAATTTTGACTCCAATCCTCCCAATTTCTAGGAACTTGTCCTTGATCCTTCGTGATCACATTAACTCAATTAAATTTCATTCTTTCATCTATGTTCTTTCTCTTTTCTTCGTCCCTCTAAGGATAAGGAGATTTTCTAGGGATTGGTGCAAAATTTTAGGAAGGAGGAATTTTTGGATTTCATTTGGACAAATTTCTTCATTTGTGTCTCCTCTAGGCATCCTCTAGTTTTGAACAAATTCCAATGGTGGAATTTCAAATAAATTGATGCCCTATCTATCACACTAAGTGGGAACCCTTGAACTTGCTTTTTACTTGGGGATTTCTTGAAGGTTTGCGCTTTGTAGTTCATCATTCAAAACCTTTTCTCTTAATTATAGTTAACCATTGGATGAGCCTTTACCTCGGTATATCTCTCAACCCTAGGTATCTTTCTCAAGGGTTTTTTCATGGAAATTCATCCTAGCTTCGTGGTATTAGGCCCTAAAACCAATAAGAAGATAAAATTTATTCTAAATTCAATTGTAATCTAAATGCAGCTAATCTATCATGATAATATCATATGATGTTATTTCTAATGAAAAAAATCAGCATGCAATGCATCTTATCTTACATGCATATCATTTTAGGCAAGGACTATGTGTAATCATAGATCCAGTGCAACCAACAGATAATTAGATCAATATAAAGATGCATGCCTATATGATTACTCATGCAATAAATCCCAAAACCAACATAGGCACAATCACATGTAAAATGATGCAGGTGAGAGGAAGGAAAATATGATATCCATGTGATGTAGAAAGGGATCTTAAATGAGGAAAAACAAGTCAATATAGAAGTGTGGAGCCTCCCTTCTAAGAATAATATATATGAATGAATGGACAAACTCAAGAACTCCCTATCACAATTATTGTTCAGCATGCTATGCTTGGCAGATGCTACAAGGTCATGATGGGAAGGGAAAGAGACGTGAGGAGATGGAAGGGCACAACAAACATGTTGCTTGAAGTGATAGTCATGAGGGGTAGAGGCAATGATTGTGTGCTCATAATCCTGAGGGCATGTTTGGGAAAAGAGGATACATTCAATTAGAAATTATTTCCCAACATCGATCTCAGAAATGGGAAAGGGCGTATGAGAAAGGGCGAGGTGAGGGCTAATGGATAATATAGCTATGTCATTGGGATTTTGAGGAGGGTAAGGGAAAGGAAGGCTTCTGTCAATGTCATCACTGGTATCACAGATGGGATCAACTACCTCCAAATAACCTTTTTTTATCTATGGGAAAACAATGATCCTCTTTCTCTGGGGTGTGAATAAGAATATCATTGTGAGTAGTGTCCTAGAAAAAAGGGGAATCAATTTCAACCAACCACACACTTGCACTTGACATTTTGCAGTTGATCCAGGGCCAAGATGGAGCTTTGCCTTATTCAGAGAGACATGGGAGGGGATATGTCATAATTCTATCCCTTATTGATGGAGCATTGACATGATTGATCCAGTTGGAGACCCATGAGAACCTTTATTGTGCCCCACATCTACTTGGGAGCACCACAAATAATTTTCTTTGAAATCAAGGGGCCACCCCCTTGACCATTATTTATGGATCACTCCTCTTCACCATGGAACTTAGAGGATTCATCTTGGCCTTCCAACAATCCTTCTTACTCCACTTTACACTATTTCAACCCTCTTGGGGTGGCTTGTCATTCACTTTAGTAGTTATTTGGTGGGCTTGTCACCAAAAGACGTGTTATTTGCACATTAAAATATTATTAGGGGATAGATTAGGAGAATTTGAACTCGAGGAGACCAATATAAATAAAATAGGCCTCATTTGTATTGTGCATCACACTTGGGATTTTTGACCTCTCTATTAGAGTATTTCAGCTAGCACTTTGTGGAGTGATTTGGATGATTAAATGCATTTTGATGTATGGAAAATTTCCGCTATCTCTCTTGGAGCTTCTTGTTGGAAATATTATGGATGGATATATCTTTCTTTGTCTTGTAAGTGCAGTATAATGCTATATTTTTGTTTTAATGGATGTCTAATGCATGGAATTATTTTCCTATGGTGAAATAATGTGCCCTAATTAATGTGAATTAGTGGAATCATTGAGACTATTGGAGATTTTTGCATGTGCTACTCATTGGAAAAAGAATGAATGAATCTTCCTAGGGGATAATTTTCATTTGCATCCTTTAAACTCCTTAATAATTTTCATCGAAGTGTAAAAGTTTAAATTTGTCGTGTAGTTGCATCCATAGATAGTGAAGTTGTTTATTTAGGCCTCTTTGAAGAGCGAAGGAATCCAATCTTCATATGAGGAAAAAGATGTTGAAGTTCCAAAGGATTTCATGCTCGTGGCCATAGATAATTTGGAAGTAGAAGTTGTTAATTCTAAGGAAGAAGAGGCCGAAGTTGACTTAGAAGGAGAGTTGGCTAGTGCTCTTGAAGAGATAGAAAGGTTGAGAAAGAAAAATAAAACCTAGAAAGAAGTTCTTATAAAGGAAAAAGCTAAAGTCGTTAAACCTCTGCTCCGGAAAATTGAAGAAGGAAAGAAGATTCAAGAGTCTTTAAATTAGTAACTCAGTGAGAAAAGTCAAGCTTGTGAAAGGCTTGAAGGAGAAATTGTTCTTCTAAGAAAAGAGCTTGAGAAAGAAAAAACCCAGCTGAGTTTTAATGCAAAATTTGGGAAGGGGACTAAACATTTGAATGATCTCCTTGATGCTCAAAGGGTCTCAAGTAATAGAACTGGTCTTGGATTTGAGGTTGAGTCTAGCTCAGTAGTTAACTTGAAGGGAAAGAGGTTGATTACCTTTGTACAAGCAGCCAAAATTAGTGATAGTGCAGCATTAAAAGATGGGTCAACGCAACACTGAGAAAAAGGGAGTGCACAACCCAATGTGCAGCCAAAGATAAATTAGTAGCAACAAAATAAAATGAAAAAATTTGACTCAGCAAGGAAATTTCAACACTACAAAATCAAATTGATATAAACAGAGAGCATCCCAACATAGCTTCAGAAATCGATTTTCTCCTTGCTATGAAGGAAAGTTTTTAGGATATTGTTTCACATGCACAATTTATGGACATGAAGCAACGAATTGTAGAGTGAATCTATCTTACAGACAACTCAGGTTGAGAAAAAAAATATATCAATCAAATTATCAGCCAATCAGACAGAGGATGAGCAGACCTAGGTACAACAATTCATTCACTCCTTTGAATAATTTTATTCAATGCTTTAATTGTCAAAAATTTTGGCATAGAGAAGTAAATTTTAGACTTAAGAATAAAGAGCATAAACCAGTTATTGAGAAAACAAGCAAGGAACCCAAAGTCTAGAAAGAAAAGGAGAATTCAGAGTAATGTAACATTGTTTTATATGCTCATAATGAAGGAAGTCATTATTATGTTGATAGTGGTTGTTCTAGGCACATGTCAAGAGACATAAGTGAGTTTTTGACATGTAAACTAGTTAACAAATGCAATGTGAGCTTTGGAAATAATGCACCTGGTAAGATTTGTGACAAAGGAGTTGTTATTATATTCAATGGAAGAGGTAAATCCAAGACTATTTTATTTGTTGATGAGTCGAAGAATAATATGCTCAATGTGTCTCAAATGTGTGACCAAGGCTATGACGTGATTTTCAAGGTCAAAATTTGTCAAATCAAGTCTTATTAGGTCCTTATATTACAAGTGTAGTCCCTTATTGTTGTTAGTGTAGCCCCCTTATTTTTATCGTTGTACCCGTGTAACCTCCATATTGTTATTATTGTGTCCTTACATTATGATTGTTAGGTTGGCTAGGATTGTATTGTGACCCCATGGACTCCTATATATAGAAAGGAGGTTTTTTCATTTGTATCATCCAAGAATTGTTCATTTATGTAATCTAAAGGAGGTTGCCCCCTCGAATTGGCTTATTTCTAAGGTGTTGATCTCTCTTTTATTCTATTTTTGGAGCTGGTTTCATAACATTTGGTATCAAAGCTTTTGATTCTAGGGTTTCGTTGCTCCAAACAGGTCATCGTGGCATTTCGCTATAAATTTTTTTCTACGAAGGTTCAAAATCTGAAATTTTTAGCACAAGAAGCTAAAATCTTGAGGAACTTCCTGTAAAAATTTCAGATCTTGGTTTGCAAAATTTTCGGAGATATGATCTGTGGAAGTTAGGGTTTTGCAGGCTCATAAATTTCATCTAAAAGAGGCGACCTTGGGAAAATCGTCATAACTCTCTCTTTGAGGATCATATTTGAATTCTGTAAAAAGTTATCGAAATTACATAGACTTTAGTTTCTTGTGTATTAATTTCAGAGCCGAAGGAGGAAACAATGACACATGACACGTCGTACAATTTCACTCTACTGAACCAGTCCATAATTAGGTCATTGTGGGAGATTGAACATAACTTTGTCTTGAAGCATCCAAATCAGGTCACACTTGTGGCATTCGAAAGAATATTCATAGGGATACTATAGAACTAAATTTCAGATATCGAAGATCCGAAATCATAGAGATAATTCAATTTCAATATCGAGCTCCTCAAAAGCAAGAAAAAGGTGTGTATTTTTTTTTTTCAAATTGCATAAGTCATGTTTGAAAATTCAATTTGAAGTGATTCCAAGGGCATATTGAAGCATAGATATCAGTATTGGGTTCTAAAATTCCCCCTAAAAAGAATTCAACACCAATTAAGCCCTCTAAATACTCTACTATGCATCATGAATATGAAGAAGTGCAACATGATATATCAAAATTACAAGAGCAAGTGCACCAAATTTTTCTCTCGCAAAGAGCAACAAAAAATGAAATGGAAGTTTTGAATAAAGTCATGGAAGCTAAGATGGATGGTTTGAAGAAGGGCATGGAAGCTAATATGGATGGTTTGAAGAAAGGCGTGGAAGACATGGAAGCTAAGATTGATGGTATAGAAGAAAAATTGAAAGACAACATGGAAGACGTGAAGAATGATTTAAAAGCATAAATGGAAGGTTTGAAAAAGTTGATACAAGAAATGATTCCTAATGGCGAAAAGATAGTAGATGAAACTCATGATGAGAACAAAATAAATGTTAATTGTGATTTCGTAAATGCTAATGTTGGATTGAAGATCGATATGAGGAAGTTTGATGGAAAGGATCTCGTAACATGGATACTATAGATGGAGCAATATTTTGATCTCAATAATGTGAAAAACACACAAAAGGTACGCACTGCAACTTTATATTTAGAAAAAAATACATTTGTATGGTATCGATGGCTTTGCTTCCGTAAAAAAACTATCACTTGGTCAATTTTACGAAGGAAATGATAACACATTATGAGGATACAAAGAGAAACACCTTCTTTAGCCAATTGATAAATCTTAAAAAAAACATTTTAAGTGGTGGAGCACATTGAGGACTTCCAAAAATTGAATATAAGGGTAACTGATATTCCAGAGGAACACAGGATTGATGCCTTCATAGGGACTTTAAAGATAACATACAACATGAGGTTCGTCTTTGGGAACCTGATTCATTGGAGAAGGCATTCAAGTTAGCAAGAAAAATTCAATGTAAAATTATGGTGACAAGGAAGCCTACCACTCACATCTATAAAGATGGAAGTGTTGCTACTCCTAGACTTCCACAACCTACAAGGATGACACCAAAACAATTGGAAGAAAAAAGAGAAAAAGGGCTTTGCTACATTTGTGATGGAAAATACACTAAAGGTCCTAAGTGTGCTGAGAAGAAATTATTTTACATAGATTGTGAAGAGGAGGAATAAAATGAACAAGAAACTTCAAAAGAAGAGGATATACACCAGGAACCAACCCTAGAGAAAGAAGAAATGAGTCCGAACATATCGTGTAATGCATTGGCAGGAATTACCACTCCTCAAACTCTCAATATAGAAGGACATATCAAGAAGAAAAAGGTAATAGTGCTGATTGATTCGAGTAGTACCCATAATTTTGTTCATTGTAAGGTAGCCAAGGAATTGAATTGCTTCGTATACCCAGCACCAAAATGTCAAGTGATGGTTGCAAATGGAGGAACTATAAATTGCTTCGGAAAATTCCATAATATCAAGCGAACCATGGGGGAATATATATTGAATAGTCTATTGTTTTCCATTCCAATGCGAGGTGCTGACGTTGTACTAGGATTACAATGGTTACAATCTTTGGGGACGGTAGATTTTAATTTTCAAGAACTTTTCTTGAATTTTTTTTTGAAAGGAAAGGAAGTTGAAATACGGGGTATCGCAGGGAAGTTGGGAAAGATAATAAGCTCTAATGTCATGACAAATCTTCTGAAGAAATAAAAACGAGGCGTAATTGCACAATTTTTCTCACTAGAAGTTCCAACATCAAAATCATCTATTTCTCCATATCTCCAAAAAGTCTTAGACAATCATTCCAGGGTGTTTGAAACTCCCAAAGGACTCCCACCTATTCGTGATCATGATCATGCTATTCATTTGATTCTAGGAAGTGTTGTCCTCAACGCTTGAGTAGCTCTGGATGCTATTCATTTTGCAGGCACTGGAGAAGTTGTGGCTAAAGCTGTGAGAATAAACTATAATGTATATGTCTTAAAATAGAAGGCAAAGAGGTGTTTCTTGTCAAAGATTGATGAGAGCTGGTTGTGGCATAGAAGACTTGGACATTTGAATTTTGATAAGATAATAAAATTGGGAAATAAGAATGTTTTTAAATATCTGCCAAAACTTTCAAAGCCTGAGAATATTAGTTGCAAGTCTTTTCAGTTGGGAAAGAAAGTTCTAGTACCTTTCTATTCGAAGGAGAGCTCGCCATCCTAGCCATTGCAACTATTATACATGGACTTTTGTGGTCCTTCAAGAACATAGACAACCACAGGTAAATTGTATTTTATGCTTATCATTGATGATTTCAGCGAAATAATGTGGGTTGCAATCCTTAAGGAAAAATTAGAAGATTTTGAGAAGTTTAAAGACTTTAGAGTTCTTGGCTTGAGGGGGTCTAGACCTAGATTCAGAGTAGTTGCGCTACCAAAAAAACCCTCTATTACCAATCCTTTCGGCAACGATCTGCTGCGCAGATTGAAGTCTCACCCAAGGAAATATTAGGGGATGCTAGAACTAGGTTTCTGCATCCATAGGGACTATGGAGTGTGGCTTTAGGGCTTATCTCTTCTCAGGTTCGATCATAGATTTTCGATGAACCAATAAACTTGCTATAACAGAGGTTGTTCAATGACTTAGCTATTCTTCCTGTGCATTACGCCTTTCTACTTTAACATGCATTATTCATCATATAAAACAACAATATAACCTTTGTGATGCATTTATCAAGTAAATATACAGAGACGAATCCTAATTATGCATAACAACTCATAAACATATAACATAGAATTGCACAGAAAATACACAGATATGCCTTCAAGTCCTTCTTTATTTAGTAAGATCCTTCAATTACAATCCTTCTTGCCCCGCACACACAACTGCAGGGGCCTGCGCACATAGCTGCAGAATTACCAAGGTCTCCGCACACATAGCCATAGGAGCCCTCCCCTTTACCCAAAATACCGAAAGATAATGCAATTACAGACTCATTTCATTCATAGGAATTTCATATTGATGTCCTTGACTCACTAAGGTAGCTCTTTATATATCTTTTCCTTTTACAATACCATGGTCCGAAAAACATGGGCAAAGCTCAAAATATTCAAAACAATCCCATCCCTTTACAAAATAAGGGGCTCTGACCCACCCCAAAACCCTTGCAACTCCTAAACATTTGCGCGAAGTATGCTCTGCTCCTCAAAATGCGGATCTTTGAGAAAAATTAGACCTAGGGGGACCTTGCCCAATAGGCCCCCACCACAAAGATGTGACTCGTCTTGAGTCACTCAGTTGGTGCACCCTGAGTCTTTGCTTTGATGCTACTATATGCATCCTTCAATGACTGAGTTGTCTCGACACACTGCATCTCAGCCTCGTGTACTTCGCCCAACAGCTTCTATGTAGTTGGTCACGCTATCTTCTGAAGAATGCCTCTTTGTGTGTGCCATAACGTCTTCAACCTTCTATCCATTGTTTGTGATAGTTGAATAGCCACCTCTGCCCATGGTTGAGTTCGTGCGGAGATGATCTATTCCTTCTTCCGCAGCTCGTCGATCTGACCTTGCAACAAATTACCCTCCTGAAGATGGGAAAATCGTTGCACTGGTACTAAGGTCTGCGTCATCACCTTAATTTGGTCAAAATATTGTTGCTTTTCCCAGATTTATGCTTCAATTTTCTTCGCATGTGGGCCCTCCTGTAATGAGGCCCAGATATGCATGGTGTCTTCACATATCTGGTTACAATCCTTGATTGTAGTTGCGATACCTTCTAAGGAAACCTTTATATCTACTTCACGCTGCTCGTGGACTTCAGGTGGTGTCGTTGGTTGCAGCTTCAACTATAACTCACTAATTTGCATCTGCATCTTGAACTTGACTTTGTCCACCTCATGCTTATACTCTTTAACTACAGTTGCAAGCTTCTCAATATTTAGCTTTGGTGTTGCCTCGACTTGAATATGGAGATCGGGAAGCTCGCTGCAAGCTTTAGTGATAATCTCCTCCAGTTGCTTCCTTTACGTCGTTGCCTCATCGCGGTCATGTATATCCTTCTACATTTCATCAAACATGCACTTGTTGTCCTTCTTGACCTCTTTGATGACCATCACAGCATGTTGCTTGCGCAACTGCAATTCTTCTGTAACTCCCTGATGAAAATCATGCAGCGCCTGGAGGGGCAGCGCAATGAGCTAGATACTAATGTTTCACCTGTGTTGCGTGCTCTCATGATCTTCTATGTTTTTAAAATGAAATTCTCCTCCAGGTACCTATAGAACACGAAAATCTACCGTTAATTTCGTCTTCTAGAGTGGTTGCATTGTCTGCCTTTCTAGGGGCCACGCTCGCTTGATTCAGGATTGCTTAATTCACGCTCTCTTGCATCTTTAAATCATTGAGGCCCTATTGGACCTCCGTAAATACAAAATTTTACTGATCTTCTATGTGACCCCAGATGTCGTCAGTGACATGCCAGTCTTTGTCAGCAACCTCATCGAGATCCCCTTCAGTAAGGACCATCGCCTCTGTTCCTGCTGAGTGATCAGACTTATGCTTCTTTCATGCAGTAGGTATTTTTCACTTCTTGACAATGAACTGGGATCTATTGTCGTTGTTCTATCATCTAGGGGATATTCTCCATCTTGATCATCCCCCGCAGTGTCTTCTTCATCCTGCTTGGTCTTTGGTCTAGTGTCCTGCTCAATTTCTTTCACTGTTTCTTTGGCAATTTCTTTTTTGATGTTTGTTCCTTTGTAAATTTCATCGCAGTGGTAGCTTTCCCATTGGCTCCTACCCGTACTACTTCTAGTGGATTCAACCAATGGCTCGGCCATTGGTGTATCACCTGCACAAGATCCTCATTTGTGACTAAATATGACAACAGGTGCCATTCCTCTTCAGAATCCATATGTGCGCAAATGGACACCCAATAAAAATATGCTTTAAATTCTGCAATCCCGCAATATTGCTCGAAAAAAACTGGTGATAGCCTTAGCTTCTAACTCACCACCGCGCATAAATCCATCTCTAATAAGACCCATAATTTCTTGTTCTCTATTTCCCGAGTTGGTTGCTTCGAAAACCACAGCTAGGCGTACCTCACAGCTTCACATACATCTAGATCTGGATTTGCGAATTGTGATTCCTCAGGCTCTCTCCATGCCATTAAAGCTATTAAGAGCAACAACCATGCATAGTGGAATTTCTTTACATCCTCCTGAGCTTCTCGGAAATCATCCATGAACTCCTTACACAAATACCCAGCCCAATTGTACTGGACTCCTTTGATGCACTGCGCAACCAAAGATACGATTGGTGCCAATACCACCTCTACTCGACACTTTCGCATAATCTTCCCTACCAGAATATGTGCGGCAAAGCGCACAGACTGGTCATTAATAAAGCTTATAGCATACCCCTAGGACTTCTTTACTAGCCATAATCTGCCTTCATCTTATTTGCCACCTTCTTATCCTGATATTTTCTGACAAATGCGTCGGCGCCATTCAACCCTTGGTAGAGTGGCTTGGTGATTCGTCTGATCAACATCTTGTCAATGGGGATTCTCTCACCCAACCATAGACATTCGTCATGTACTAAGGCTAAAAGCTCGCACACACGGATGGTGTTGATCTTGTTGTGCCCGAAATGGGGAACATAAAGCATATTCAGTAGCCCTGCTCGTTGAATTCCTGCTGCCCACCTAAGTGGCTCGAACCTTGTTGCTTTGCTTGCTTCACAGTAGACTGCCCACAAATATCTGCTAGGCTCGAACTGGGGATACTTAATTCGATCATTAAAATCCCAATCCTCCATGCGCAATTGTGGCACCTTTGCCAACAATTCTCCCTCAAAGGGTAATTCCTATGGTAGCAAGGGCATAAATAGCTTACACTTTACAACGTCCGGGTCCTTGGTAGGTTTAGCAGTAGTCAACTTCCTCGGAGGCATATACGGTGGCAACCTGAAATAGGTTCCACATCCTCTACGTCAATATCTTCTATCCCCTCGGCCACAACTTCTTCTTTGGATTCTTCCACCTATATTGGTTTCTTCAGCTTATCTAGCCTCTCCTTAGTTCGTTGTTCCTTGGTGATTTTCTTCCTGTCGTACTGTGGGCTTCTTTGGTTGTGCTTCGATAATAACAGTCTTCCTCCAAGGGGACCTTGGCCTTGTCATATGCATTAGCAGTGTAGTAGTCATAGTGTGTCCCAATCCTGCCTTAACCAGTTCCTCTGCAAGCACTTCAAAACTCCAATCTGACATGCAACGAAACGCTCTCAAAAAATACAAGTCTAATTTTCAGAGAGCAAAGCGTTTGAATGTGGAGTGGGAGGCAATATTTATAACTCATTTGAATTCCAAACTCCATGATCTTCTTGATATTCATCCCATTAATGCAGATTTGGTGGCGGATTTTCCTAGCTAAGTTCATTATATGCAGTTCCCCCGCTCCCTTTAACGACAACTTTCCTGTCAAATCAATTGTTTCACTCCCAACGATCATATTCTGGATGGACTTCACCAGACTCTCCTCTGTGTTGCAATCATTCCTGCTTCGTCGAAATCTCTTCGAACTTTGACTTCCCTCTCAATACCGCACAACACTTCTTCTTTGACGGAGCCCTTCTATCGCAGAGTAGTTTATAGTCTCGTGCTCTCTTCTAACTACTTGGAGCACTAAGACTCTTCTCCTTCCATATATTTAATGTGAAGTTCCAGGAACAAAATCGTTCCTAGCTTAGACTTGCTTCCATTCACTTTTCCATAAAACAATTCACCGTTCAGCTTCACGAGCTTAACTGTGCCACCACCCGATATATTCCTGACTATGTATGGCCCCAGCCAATGTTTCGTGAAATTTCCTGAGAAATCCGCAAACTTGCTATCATACATCAACGCCAAGTCTCCTTCCTTGAATATTTTTAGCTTGATATGCTTATCATGCTAGGTTTTTTCCTTTTCTTTTCGTACTTGTTGATGATATCCTGAAATAGATCTATCTTCCTCGAGAGCAATCAACTGTGCCAACCTTTCTTCCATGATATCATTGTCTGCCATGTTTGTTACTACTACAATTCTTAGACTAGGTACAATATATTCTATAGGAATAACTGCTTCTTGTCCATAAACTAGCCTAAAGGGTGTCTGCCCTATCAAATTCTTGTAGGTTGTTCAATATTCCCATAATATTGTTGGAATTATCAAATCCAAATCATTCATGTTGACATTGCATACCTTGGTTAGAGAATTCTCCAAAATCTTGTTAAAAGCTTCAACTGTTCCATTTGCCTGAGGGTGATATGGTGTGCTCTTGTGATGATGCATTTGAAATTACTCCGTCATTGCTTCAATGGAAATGTGACCCTCTGTCACTCATCAAAATCTTCGGGCACCCAAATCTAGGCAAAATATACTCAAAGATGAACTGTGCAACAGTATCTGCACTGCAATCCTTTACTGGCTCAGCTTCGGCCCATCTGGTCAAGTAATCTATGGCAGCGATAATGTACCTCGCGCCAGTCTTCTTCCCTGGTAGATTGATTGGTCCAACAAAGTCAATTTTCCATTTATCAAATGCCTGCAATGTCACTTGTGGATTCAAGGGCATTTCATCTCTCTTAGATGGTCTTCATGTTCTTTGACAAGCTACCCTTAGGGGTGATCTGGTTCCTACAAGGGAAGATCATTTATATCTTCCAGTGGGTTTTAGTGATTCTTTGTTGGCATGGGGGAATTCACCGACATGGAGTGATGATCAACAGGGGGAATTCAGGGGAAAATCGTGCAGGGAAGGATTTATTTCCACAGGAGTCAGATTTTATCTTCAAGTTCCCACCCTTGGAGTACATGAGATGGATAAATTAGTAGAGCAGTTGCACGTGGAGACAGATAGTATTTTATATGATTATGATGCTCTATTTACTGGTGGTATGCAGAAGGCTTCTGGTACCTATATCTGGTTGGATAACGAGTGTAGCAAGGTGTGCTTCACATTGATTAGGATGGCTTGGGATCCTGGTATTGAGAGATCTCTTCATATCAGGGTGATGCAAAGACCAGGGATGATACATTGGCACATCTGGGACCTTGGAAAATTTTGTAGTGGTCGTGGGGGAGTGTTAGCCAGGGAGGATTCTTGTTCAAGTTTTGCTTGAGGACAAGAAATTTTCGGCGGGGAGGACTATAATATTCCTAATTAGCTGCTAGCTAATTAAGAATATTAAATTTTGCCAATTTTGTTTTCTTAAGTTTAGTAGGTGAATAAAAGTTGAAGGGACCCATAAACCTAGCAGTTTGAATAAAACATCTTTTCTTGAGCTAGTGTGAATAACGCATCATCTTGTGTGGGGCCAAGAGGCCAAGAAAGCAGTGCAGCATGTGTGAATGCCAAGGGGCCAAGTGATAGCGCAGTTAATGAGTGGACCCAAGGTTGTTGGGTTTTCACAAGAATAAGAAGGGGGTGAGGGCAGCGATGGAAATCATTATGGATTATTTTGATTTTCTGGTCTTTACGACTTGAGCATTCTTGAGCTGTTTAGCCGAGTTTGCAGTGTTGTTTAGCACACGGGTGTCTCCGAGCGATCCCAACCTCATCCTTTGGGACTTCAAGTGCCCGCTCAGGAGAGGAGTATTTGAGGAGACTTCATTCAGGAGTTTCACCGAGCTTTAGGGATATTGGAGTGAGGCTCATTCAGATTCTCAATTGGTGCTTCATTGTCTTCAGGGATTCAGTGGCAGCAGAATTCGAAATTAGAAGAGGTCCAAGCATAGAAAGGCCAAAATTTGAAGATTGGATTTTTGGGGGAAATATTTATGGGTTTTTCTGGGGATTTTGAGTACAGTCAGTGGTTAAAATCTCGGAATTTTCTGAGCAACAGATCAACCCATTTACACAGTACCTACTCAACGAGCAGATATAGGAGCTAGGCAAAAAGGGCAGATTTTGAAAGTTGGAATTAGAGAAAACCATTTCTAGGTTTTTCTAGGTTTTGGGCAAAGATCACCTTCCCAAATTATTAGAAAATTCTGATCATTATTTGGTGGTAAAATTCAGTGCTGAACTCAGCCAGCAGTTGTAGAAATTAGGTGATTGTGTAGTATTACAGAGGAGCAGTGTAGTAGCAGTTGTGCCATCCGACATTTTATCATGTGAGGCTTGTAGTTTGCCTTGTGCAAACCCATGTGCACCATCTCCATCTCATTTTGTACTCCATCCATATATTATTAATAAAATTTTGTGTTTTCGGCATGTTCTTTGTATTTGTGTTGTTGGAGTGAAATTTTTGTGTTTGATTTATTGTATGTTCTTTATATTGTTGTAAATTTTCTATTTGGAATATTATAGTGGTATCAAAGCATAATCTTGGATCAGCTTGTGGGAAACCCTTATTCTATGATGAGACCATAATGGTTAAACTTAGACGCCATGGCAGTGACCTTGAATGAGGTGATTAGGGTTCAACAAATGATCGTTAATTCAGGCAAGGAACAGATTCATGCAACAATGGTGGATCAGGACATTATTACAACTGATGTGGAGTCATTGGCAGCAAATTAGTGGGCATACCAATCATTGGGACATGACATTCAAGCGGCCCTCTCTTTTTGGGAGTACCGTGAACTAAGAGACAGGCACATATCAGGGGGAATTTAGTGGAATTATGCAAGGATGGTGAGACGGATTAAGGAAGAGGATGAAAGAGTAGTTGAAGGGGCCATATTTGGCAAGGAGACAGCTGAGCATACATTCACTGGTGAGGCACCACCCATTTTTGAGGCATCCATTGATGGGGTATCTAGGATTGTGACCGAATTCTCTGATGATAGCAACACATCATAGGTTGATGAGGTGTCGAGAGACAACTCCATCGTTGTTGAGGATTCGATAGGTACAAAGGCCTCCAGGGCTATGACAGAATTGTCGGATGACAATCACATGCAGCTGACTAATGAACATGTCTTGCGTGTTTGAGTATTTATGAAGGAGGGTGTGCAGCCATCCTTTGGGCTAGCCCCTGAAGAGACGTTAGGAGATACAAAGGTTTTGGACGATGGTCGCACACAGTAGTGCCATCAACTTCAGACTGACCTTCTAGCTTTGAAAGGGAAGGCCACATCAATACGAGAGGTTATTTTGTTGCAGAACGAAGAGCTGGAGGGCATGAGAGTGCTTTGTGCCGAGTCAATGGCCAAGTTGGCCCACATTGGGGAACGGTTGGATTCCTTAATGGTAAAACTAGAGAGCACAGGGGAGTGTCAGAGAAGCCCCCTTCAAGCATATGTAAACGGGCTAGCAACACTGTTGGGTCACCTCTTCCCATTGGAAAGAGAGAAACTCAGCCACCTAGTCAGATCTCATATGTTGACCAGGATGGTGAGATGAGGCGACATGAGCTGCGGAGCGTGCAGCACTCGCAGGATGGAGGGATTGTTCTATGTGCGGGGGTTCTTGCATTTGATTCCTCTATCAAGGTTGGATGGTGAGAGATTCTGAGTTGGTACCTGTTGGAGTGGGCTAGGTTGATGGAGTCAGTTATAGGCCAGAGTAAGAGTTAGCCAGCATGCTTAGGCATCAAGAATACTAGGGCCCTAGGTCAGCATTGGGATCCAGGCGGGTCTACCTACCATTTGCTGTATACGTATATTGACTATGGCATTGGTGGTATCGTTGACCCAGCGGTCAAATGCACACATTTTCTAGGGAAGTTTTAGTCAGCATCTGTGGCTAGTCAGTTTGCAAGGGAACTCCATGGGTCATCGGGTTATGTTGTGTATGCATGGATTCACGAGATAATCAACACACTTTGGCAAGAGATTGTTGGAGCAGGTGGCATTGGTCGGCCACCAAACAGTGCGTTGTATGGGGTTCGAGATTCTCCACAACTATGTGGGGCACAAAGGACATGGAGGAGCATAGCAGTGGTGACATTGCTACTGGTACCCAGGGGGAGTGACTTCTTGGGTCCCTCCAGGAGGATTTGGAGGGGAGATCCATTCATCGAAGGGTATGATGATGCGAAGGTAGAGGTGACGATGACATTCAGGTGCGCACTAACGCATATTGTCTCAGCTTTTGGCCATCACATCCAGGGATGGGTAGGAGCATATAGTAATGAGAAGTGGCCTATAGAGGAGCACAAATATGCATGGTTGTTTGTTGTAGCATGTTGGCCTGCGTTTTGGAGCAGGAGAGATTCCCATCGCACCGAGTACATGCAGGGAGTGCCAGGTACAGTGACACAGGAAAAATACGAGACAATATAGGATGGTCCAGCAGTGGCACGGGGTATCTCGTGGTGTATAGGGATAGGCCGCAGGGCACAGTGGCATGTCATTGAGTACAGGGACACTTGGTGTTATGCAAAGCATATGCTGCAACACATTGGGCTCCTGAAGTATTGTCTCGAAGGGTGCTTATGGACAGAGCATTATATGGAGACAGTGCTCTCTCATTGATGCATTGGGCCCTAGAGCTACTAAGGTTTGACATGGTAGTGTTATTCTTGATTGCATGTGAGGAGTTGGGCCACTTAGGTGTACCTGGGAAGATGAGGATGTGTAGATCATATCATGGTGGATGCACTAGTAGAGTGGTGGATGCATGGGCGCATATGGGATGCCCTATGCTACATGGTGGCATTGGCATCCAGTGGTGCATGGAGTTGTGCCACGGAGTTCAATGCTATGCAGAGGAGTGTAGGGGTACGTATTTTAGTGCAACAGAGGATGATGATGCAAGACAGGTGGGTGCAATGTTTCTGGTAGAGAGATCCTCGAACGAGGAGATCATGCCCACTATTGGGTTTCAAACACTCATATTTGGAGAGTGAGTTGACCACGAGGTCAATTGTGAGCTTCTAGTTATCACTCTCCAGCATTGCACACTGACACGGGGGACTTGGATATCATCTCTTGATGCTCGCATCACGAGAAAAAGACCCAAGAGGATGGTATGAGACAGTTGGTTGATGGGACATTTTTTATTGTGATGAGTAGGATCAGGACAAAGAGTGACTCATATCACTCTTGGTTTCACATATGGAGGAGCACTGAGGCCTACATCACATGGCAAGGCTAGTTTTCCTTGTTACTGCTTCGGACCAATATTGACAATAGAAGGACAAACATTTATATCATGGATATGTTAGGACAAGATGAGCTTGGCCTTCATATATTTTTCACCATAAGGTTCCAGGAGAGGAGGATACAGTCTTTGCATGATGAGGAGTATGTCATAGTCAGAGTGGTGCAGCGTCAGCATGGTGGCACCCTTCTGAGACCAACATGGGATCCGAGCATCACTGGATTTCACGGTTCATCTACCCTTAAGGGTGATCTGGTTTCTATAGGGGAAGATCTAAATGATATTCCAGTGGGTTTTAGTGATTCTTTGTTGGAATGGGGGACTTCAACGGCATGGAGTGATGATCATCAGGAGGAGTTTAGGGGAAGATCGTGCAGGGAAGGATTTATTTCCACAAGAATCATATTTTATCTTTAGGTTCCCACCCTTGGAGTACGTGTGATGGATGACTTAGTATAGCAGTTGCACGTGAAGAATCATAGTACTTTATATGATTATGATGCTCTATTTACTGGTGGTATGCAGAAGGATTCTGGTACCTATATCTGGTTGGATAGCGAGTGGAGCAAGGTGTACTTCACATTGATTAGGATAGCTTGGGATCCTAGTATTGAGAGATCTCTTCATATCAAGGCGATGCAGAGACCAAGGATGATACAGTGGTGCATTAGGGACCCTGGAAAATTTTGCAGTGACCGTGGAGGAGTGTTAGCCAGGGAGGATGCTTGTTCAGGAATTGCTTGAGGATAAGAAATTTTTGGCGGGGAGGATTGTAATATTCCTAATTAGCTGCTAGCTAATTAAGAATATTAAATTTTTCCAATTTTGTTTTCTTGAGTTTAGTAGGTGAATAAAAGGGTGAAGGGACCCATAAACCAAACAATTTGAATAAAACCTCTTTTCTAGAGCTAGTGTGAACAACACAACATCTTGTGGGGCCAAGAGGCCAAGAAAACAGTGCAACATGTGAATGCCAAGGGGCCAAGTGATAGCGCAGTTAATGAGTGGACCCAAGGTTGTTTCACAAGAATAAGAAGGGGGTGAGGGCAGCCATGGAATCATTCTGGATTATTTCTGTTCTTTATGACTTGAGCACGCTTGAGTTGTTTAGTGGAGTCTACAGTGTTGTTTAGCACATGGGTGTCTCCAAGAAGAGATCCCAACCTCATCCTCATGGGACTTCGAGTGTCCGCTCAGGAGAGGAGTTTTTTAGGAGTCTTTATTCAGGAGTTTCACCGAGCTTCAGGGATATTGGAGTGAGGATCATTCAAATTCTCAATTGGTGCTTCATTGTCTTCAGTGATTCAGTGGCAGCAGAATTCAAAATTAGAAGAGGACCAAGTATAGAAAGGCCAAAATCTAAAGATTTGATTTTGGGGGAAATATTTCTGGGTTTTTCTGGGTTTTTTTGAGTAGAGTCTGTGGTTAAAATATCGACATTTTCTGAGCAGCAGATCAGCCCATTTATGCAGTACCTACTCATCCACCAGCTATAAGAACTAGGTAAAAAGGGAAGATTTTGAAAGTTGGAATTAGAGAAAACCATTTATGGGTTTTTCTGGATTTTGGGCAAGAATCACCTTCCCAAATTCTTAGGAATTTCTGAGCAACATTTGGTGCAAAAATTCAGTGCCGAACTCAGCCATCAATTTTAGAAATTAGGTGATTGTGCAGTATTTCAAAAGGACCAGCGTAGCAACAATTGTTCCATCTAGCATTTGATCATATGAGGCTTTTATTTTGCCTTGTGCAAGGCCATGTGCACCATCTCCATCTCATTTTGTACTCAAGCCATATATTATGAATAAATTGGGTGTTTATGGCATATTCTTTGTATCTGTGTTGTTGGAGTGAAATTTCTTTGTTTGAATTATTTCATGTTCTTTATATTGCTGTAAAATTTCTATTTGGAATATTACAATGGATGTTCACTTGTTTTTCCATGTCAACTCACCATTTTGAAGAAAAAGTCAAAAAACATGTTAAAAAGCATGTTTCTACCACCTTTTTGGACCCCTCGTTGCGCTTCTGGAGTAGCCTTGGGAAAATCAATTTTTAGGTTCCTTGGAGAAGGATTTTTGCAGGTTTAAAGCTTCAAATGCCTAGTAGACATCCTAGGTTATCTTTATTAACCTTCAGTTTAGCAAAATGATCAAATAAAACCCCTCAAAAATGGCCTCAAATAGCACATTGTGCTTCTAAGAAATTTCACTACGCTTTTGTCAGAAGGTCAAAATTTCAAGTTTTCTCAGTGAATGTCATTTTCTCATGATGTAATTTGTCCTTTTATGAGTTGACATGATGTAATTGAATGTAGTAGTGCTGGTAAAGGTCAAATATTTGTAAATTCATGGTCATTAATGCTTGTAAAAGTCAGTCAAAGGCTAAATGGGGAGTTAGTTCTTAACCTCCCTAGTTTTAGGTTTGGTTAGAGAGATTGGTGTAATCAATTCATATCATGATGGATTTGCCCCTTGAGATGGGGGGATGTAGTTTTTGATCTATATGTAGCTTTTTTGAAGTCAAATTCAAGGTTGGACATCAGTTAATCAAAGGCTTGGAGCTAGTGTACATTATATCTTTGCATAAATATAAAGATAGTTGCAGCTATTATCTTGGGATTCTTGTGGTATGCTTTAGTGACAATGTTTCTTCTATGTTTTATCATTATATTGAATATTTGTTTCTCCTTATTACCATTAGCTTTATTTCATGTGATTATCTCGTGAGGTTTTAAATAGAATTCATAGTTTATATGCTCTATTTTAATGATATTTTCATGTTTATGTCTCATTTCTTCTAATAAATGAACTCATAATCTTATGCTCATTTTTAACCTTCTCTATTTCAACCCTATACCACAATGACAACTCAAATGTGTTATTGAAGCATACCTACCTTTCCCCATTGTATCCCTGCAACTATATCATTTGAAACCCTGACCTAGCTCCCAAGACCTTTGAGCTTGATCCAGCAAACCCTAAAAATCAAACCCTAACTGAGTTGAATATCTAGCCTAATATCAATTTTCCCTCCAGTCACTTTGTTGGTTGTGAGATTACACAGAGATCCCTCTCTGATTTGGTAGGCCTAGCTACCAAATCCAAAGTGTTGGCATTATGATGCAATATGTTGTCCTTGATGGCGACCTACTCAATGAGTTTCCTTTTGATAACAACCTATTTGTTGAAGATGTAAAATTGATGTATCTACAAGTCAGTTCAGATGTGATAGAGAAAGGAATTCTAGTCAATGATAGAGGAATGATGAAGGTAAAGTTTCAAGAATTATAGGCAGGTTTGATGAAGGGAACCCACGTATACCCGCAGTTTCAATGAAGCCAAGTCAATACATCCAGAATTAGTATATACATAGTTTTTGTGAAGAAAAGTCGTTTGTACACTGTTATCACCCTAAAATTTCCAAAGGTTGTTCAAAGCGTTAAAAAGAAATATAAGAGGTAACTACAAACCACTTTTGGTGCTTAGATCTAGCCTTCCTAAACTCATAGAGTGCTCTCTCTATATGATATAAATTTGTTGATTTAATAGATATTATGGTAGTTATGTATGCTTGGTTGGGTTTGGTTTTTTATTGGTTTTGGTTAGTTGGTGGAATTAATGATTTAGATGAATAGGTGCTTATCAAATTTCCATTGGGCTATGGAGTCAATGTGTTTTGAAATAGATCTAAATCAAATTATAAGGAAAGTGTTACAGGGCATTATAGGTGATAAATATCAGATCTCAAGGCAGAATGATGTAGTGATCTTTCAATTGGGATCAAGGAGAAATTAAGAATTCCTTAAACTAAATAATGAAGAAGGATGAAGAGGTCAATCGGGATCAGAGAGCAATTAAGAATTATCTAAACTGGATATCAGAATAAAACATAGAAATGTATAACAGTTAAAAGAAGAGTGTAAATTTTAAGCAAATTCTGTAGTAATATTCCTGTTATAACATTCAGATTTAGAACACATAAAAGTTTATGGAATACTTAGATAAATAACATGAACAATTGAAATTTATACTTCACTGAGATAGCTCAACACATCAATCCTGTAATGAAGTCTCTTTATAACTTGTTTAGTCTGTCGACTGGAAATTGGTACAATAACCCTTTGGCAAAAGATCAGTTAGCTACTGAAGTATTCAGAAATCCACACTTGACCAACCCTTGATACTTCAATTGATGAAGTATTTATACAAAAAGTTTTACAAAAATATCTTGTCAACTGACTAGGATTTATTCTAGGAAAATAAAATATCTTTATACAAAAAGATAGTGACACCTTCCAATTGACTGATATCTGACCCTAATTCTTTGCTTGTTGTTATCTATATGTCCTTTCATCTGTCTGTTCTCTCACCCTTTACAATAAATCATACCACTTCTCCCATATTTCTTCATCTGGGATTTTGATTTTCATCATCCTGTTGTAAATATCATCTGCTTCAAAATATTTGGCAAAAGTAGGCTTATTTACAAAAAGGTGATTTACCTCATGCTAGAGGTAAAATAAGTTTTCTAGAGTTTGAAGATGTTTTTCTTGGGCTAAAAGCTCTGGACATATCTTCCATTTCTTTTGATTAATCTGTTGGCCTCATTAATGGGATGGGCTATTGGTTTTGTTGATGCTGGTGTAGATATTGTTGGGACAAAAGCCTTCTTCTCTAGACCTTTTCGAATTCTTATCTTGCGGGTCTGGAGTGAGCATAATGGAACTAGTATCAAGCTTCTCCTCCATCTTCTGGTTCCGTTAATCACCTGCAACAATAAAATCAAACAAATTGTGATAAAAAAGGGTTCGGCAATATGGTTGGCAATGGTCTTTTTCGCAAGTTTGTAGAGGTACGGAATGAGTGAAATAGCGGGGTTTTTATAATTTTGAAATTAGCGGTTTTATCGCATGCATAAAGGGTGGTTTGTGGTTTGGGAAAGGGGGGCTGCAAGAGCACCAGAAGGTTCCCCGTGGCAAAGGAGCGGGTGGATAAAACCATCCATTTCGCACCCCCCCCCCTTGGTTTTAAATATCGGACGTCAAGGAGTGCGAAATGGATTATTGGACATTAGATCTAGCTAGCGGTAATCGAACGGTTGACGAGGTTTGTGTTTTCAAAAGAGGTAGGGTCGTGAAAAGGGTTGTGCGAAAGGTTTAAATCAAAATAAGGGTCATGAAATATATTAAGTGGGGGGGGTTTAAATCATAAGTGGGCCTAATTAAAATTTTTTGCTTTAAACTATTGAAAGGTGGGTTTTTTGGGTTTTTCTGAAAACATAAATTTTTATCAAGGGGAACGGGATTTTTTTAAAGGGGAAAAGATTTTAGCAAGGGGAAAGGGGTTAGAAAAGATGTTTTTGAGTTTTTAGGAAGGGAAAAGGTTTAGGATAAGGGGGAATGAAGAGGGAAAATGGATTTTAGCAAGAGGAAGGGGTTAAAAAGATATGTTTGACAAGGGAAAAGCATAATGATGCTTATATGACTTTTGAAAAGTATTCTACCTGCCCTTTTATTCATGCTAACATTTTTCTTTTCCTTCATTGGGTGCATTTGAGCTTGCTGACCCTTTTATTTTCTTTTGATAAGCAAACTAACTTAATTACAACCTTATATCTTCCAATGGCTCAAATTAAACTTATGAGCTCATTTTTATTCTCTACCTAACCACTGATCTGCCAAGATTAAATGGTTTGGTCAGATCTATATTCAATAACTATGATAACATAAAATTTAAAGGCATGAATGATCAAGATTATATTGTATGATCATCATGAATTGTGGCATTCTGAACAAACTGCACACAATTTATTTGCAAAAGTAAAATAAAACTAGGAGTAGTGGCATTTAAATGTGCAATACTTTCAAAATTTATTTTTTCTTCTTTTCATGGGGTTCATATCTTATCTCTTTTTAATATTTTCTTTCTTTTGGTCCTTTGATTATTCTTTTAGGACATACCCTCTTTTCATTTTTTTTAATATGGAAAACATTTGCAGAAATGCAAAGCTATGTACAATATTACAAGACTTAACATAGCCAATTCAAAATTATGATCCCTATTATTATAGGACCCTAATAGTGGCTCCACTTGGGGATGGCATCTCCTTGTGAGATGTCAAGAACTTTCTGATCAGTGGCCTTGGAAATTTGGCTTTTCTTTTCTTGGAACTGCTTTTTGTGATCTCATGTATTCAAACATATGATTTTATATCTTTTAAAGCTTATAGTTTCTTCTTCAGGCTTCAAATTTACAAGATAATCATCCACTCCAATCTAAAATTTGCTATGGTATTTACAATTAGTAAAATACAATCAAATGAACTAATGGTTATTTTGGTGAAAAATAGTGCTTCAACATTCGACCATTGACTGGTCCACCTAGTAGATCTGTTCCAATTAATTCTTTCAAGAAAAAGGCAGTGTTGCCTCTCTAACCATAAATAATGTATGGGCCTTTCTAGAGATATTCAAATTTCCCATGTTTTCCTTTGTCTTCCCTTCTGGAATCCCATTTTTGTACTTGATCACCTATGAAGAAATCATCTTCTTTAGTTTTCTTATCAAAGATAGTCTTGATTTTGCCTTGAATTACTTAGGCTTTGATATAAACTTCTTCCCTGGTTTGATGAAAATGAATAGTTTGATTTTTCCTCCTTTGGATATCATTTAGTTCAACTTGTAGCTCTTGAATCATTTTCATTACTGGCACTCCTAATGAAGATGGAAAAACAACATCCATCCCATATACTAATTGATACGAAGGTGTACCAATAGATTTCTTTGTAGTTAGTCTGTCTGCCCATAGGGCATTCACCAACCTTTTATTCCATGTTTTCTTGTTATCCTATAATAACTTCTTAATGATGTTGACAAGGATTTTGTTTGAAGACTCTGCTAGTCCATTACCTTGAGGGTAATAGGTAGGGGAATGGCCGAGGGTGATATAGTATCGGTTACAAAAATCTATCATTTTCTTGGATTTGAAGGCATCGACATTATCATTGATGAGCTTTTGTTGGCATCCAAATATAGAAAGGATGTTGTTCTCAAGAAATGAAATAATGACAGAGTTTGTGGCTTCTCTAGAAGGGATGGATTCTATCCACTTGGTAAAGTAGTCAGTGGTTGTCAATATCCATTTATGTTGGGCAGAGGAGGGTGGGTGAATTTCACCAATGAAGTCTAAACCCCATTGTTGAAATGGAATTTCTACTGAGATAGGTTTGAGGGGTAATGGTAAGAGTTTCTTCTTCCCTTCAAATATTTGGCATTTGTGACAGGAGGTCACATACTTTCTAACATTTGCAAAAAGAGTGGGCCAATAAAAACCTGCCCTCAAAATTTTGTCAGCAGTTATTTTCCAGTATAAGTTTCCTCCACAATCTCCTACATGACTTTGTCAGCGTCATATTTTAATAAACAATTTAACATGATGCTACCATGATCTTTCCAAAATAAAAATTTATCTAAGATACAATATTTCATTTCTTTCATTTTTAAGAATCTACTTTTGGTTCTAGATAAACTAGGAGGAGCTTATAAGTTGAGTAAAACAAACATAAGTTCTTCATACCAGGGTGAATCTATGAAAGCTTAACTGATTTGTGGAGTCACCATCTCTTCCTGATCATCTATGGCAATAATGAAATTTATGTCTAAGGCTTGACAGTTTGATTCAGCCATGAGTTTGGCCAAAACTTGGCCTTTAATCAATTTTTTTGGCTTAATCTCAATGTCATATTCTAGTATTGTGGCAATCCATTTGCCTCTTTTTCCATCAGGCCCATTCTAAGTTAGAATGTCCTTTACAACTAAGTTTGGAACATATGCTATTATGTGAGAGTATAGAATGTATACTCTAGAATCTTTTATGGCTTTCACTAAAGCAAGAGATTGTTTTTCCATGATATTATACTTTAGTGTTGCATCTCTCAAAGTTTTACTGAACAAAGCAATGGGTTGTTCATGGCCCTCGTCATTATTTTGCAACAATACTGCTGCAATGGTGTGCTTTGAAGCAAATGAAAACATTATGAAACCTCTATTAAAATTAGGACTTATGAGGACAGATGTTTTAGTAAGGGCTTATTTAACTGCTTCAAAAGACTGTTTAGCCTTTATTGTCCACTTACGTATTGAATCAGTTTTTAACATGTTATTTAAATCTCTAATTAATTCTGCTAAATTAGGGATGAATCTTCTAAGAAAATTTATTTTTCCTATAAGTGCTTGTAATTCTCTAATGTTCCTAGGATGACTGATATTTAATATTTCTTCTATTATAGCTGGATCAATTCTAATGCCCTCTTTTGAAATTATGTGTCCCAGAAGTTTTCCTTCTTCTAATCCAAAAAGTGACTTTTTAGGATTTAAGGATATTCCAAACTTTCTGCATTTTATAAATACTCTTCTTAGATGATCTAGATGCTCATTATCTGACTTGGAAAACATTGTGATATCATCTAGATAAATGACTAAAAAGTCATGGATTTCCTTTGCAAAGGCTATGTCCATGAATCTTTGGAATGTTGCTCTAGCATTCATCAGTCCAAAGGGAATTTTCAAGTATATGAAAGTTCCCCAAGGAGTAATGAATGTAGTCTTAGCTTGATCTTCAGGTTGGACTAGGATTTGGTTGTATCCAGAAAATCCATCAAGTAATGAAATTCTGGATGACCTTGCTACCCTCTGGAGAATGTTGTCCATTTTAGGGAGGGGATAGTTATCCTTTAGTGATACTTTGTTCAAGTTTCTAAAATAAACACAGAGTTTGATTTCTCCTGTTTTCTTTCTAGTGGGGACTAAATTAGAGACCCAATCATAATATATGATGGGTGCTATGATTTGAGCATCGTACATCCTTTTAACTTCTTTTTCTATTAGTGGCGTAAGAATAGGGTTAATTCTCCTTAGCTTTTGTTTAAAGGGCTTCTGATTTTCTTTAATTGGTATCTTATGTTGGATAATGCTGGTATCATAAGACTTGAGGTCTTCATAATTCCAGGCAAATATGTCTTGGAATTCTTTGAACAAGCTAATATACTTCAACTTTTCAGCTAGAGGAAATGCCTTAGATATCTTGATAATCTTGGGATTTTCCTTTGTTCCTATGTTACATTCCTCTATGTCTAACCTTAGAGGCTCCATTTTAGGTTTTCTAGCTACATCATTGGAGTCAAAGAGGTCTTCTAGTGGGGCTAATCCCTTAGGAAAAATGTTGTCTTTGAGATTTAAAACTTATGATTCATCATTGATTAATTCCTTAATTTCTACTATTTCTAATTGTTCTACTTCTAGTTGAGTGAATTTAGTTGGTTCTATCTTATTTACATCATTTACATATATTTCATTATTTATGGTATAATATAATATACAGTCAGTGTCTATATTACAATTATGAAATTCTCCTTCAGAATTCATAAAATCATAAATTCGTGAGTCTTGTGAAAAGATTTGCCAATACTTCAAATTATCAGGTATGGTTGGCCTATGTCTTACCTTAGCCATGTACTGATGATTTCGCTGAAACGGTAACCTGCATGTGCTAGAAAAAGTGGCCAAGCTATGTGCTTGCATATTCTTCTCTCTTGGAATGACAACAAAGTCAGTCTCAAGGAAACATCTTATTAAGTCCAGGATGGTTTCTCTGTAACGGCTAATTCTAGGGTTATTAACAATGTACTCTCCCTTGAATTGTTTTATAATGAGTTCTAAAACTCTTTTAGCTCCAAATTTTCTTAAGATTTGAAGGCTTAGCACTAATGCTTCATATTCTACCATGTTATTAGTGCATTTGAAATTTAATCTGAAAGCATGTCCTTCTAAATGATCATTTTCTAAATTGTAGACCCATACTCCAGCTCCTGCTCCTAATATATTCACAGAGCCATCAAAATCTAGATGCCACAAAGATTCATGTGTTATATTTTCATAATTGACTTCTTTTTGTTTCTCTTCTACAACTGTGATTTCATATTTGTTATTGTCTGAATTACATAAGATAAATGTGTCCAGATCAGAATACATGGAATAGATAGGGAAATTGTGTGGTCTTTCTGAACTACTTACCATGTATTTCATCAAAGTTTCTCTATATAGCTTCCTTTGCTGACCAAACACAAAAATGGTAGCATATGACATGTCTAATTGTAGTGATCCCTGTAATTTTTCTCCCCATGAGCGAGATAATAACATACCGTATTTGTGAGGGCTATCAGCAACTACTATGTCCATAACGATACTCTTTGCTAGGCACTGGACTAGAGTTACACATAGATATTTGATCAGGCCAAGGCATTTGACTTGACTAGAATCAAAGGAGAACATGTCCTCGTAGGGTCTGGTGATGTCTAAGTTTAATTTTTCCATGACTGCTTTAGGCATTAAGTTATGATATGCTCCTGAATCCAACACAGCATTGTGTAATATTTTATCATGAATATTTAAGCTAATATAGAATGGAGGGACACCCCCTTGTTGATGTTTGCCATCTACTTCAGGACCAAATAATAACTTAGGTTGATCATCATTGAGGTTGACAGCATCTTCACCTTTCGCTATGCTTAATGTTTCAGTAATTTGTGCCTTGTATGAGTAATTTTTCACTAGCTCTGTTAAAGGAATTGGTATTTTCAATTTTTCTATCTCAATTTTGATATTGAATGGCATTTGAGTTTTGTCTAATTTAATCATTTCATTTTTACCAATTGTGGTTTCTGTGGTTTTGTCTTCTTTATTAACACTTGGAAATTCAGTTTATGTGTCAACTGTTTTGTTTTCAACTTCCTTGTCTGAAATGGTTTGAGTAGCAGTTGATGTGATGTCTATAATATTTGGGGTGGAAGCTTTCTAAGTTTCTCTAGGGAGAATTTGTAGAATTTTGGTCACAGGATCTTCTATTGTTTTCTTAGTTTGGGTGTGGACTGATTTCTTAATAGGAACCTCTGTGTTCTTTTTTCTTCTAAGGCTGTACTGTTTATGAACTTCGTAGATAGCAGATTCATAACCTTGTTTGTAGTCAAAGGACTCTCCAGACTCTAATTTTAATTGTTGTAGCATGTACAACTCTTGTTCTTCCTGGGTAAGAAAAATGGCATCTTCATTGTTTATTCCCATCAAGTTTATCTGGGTGTCATGGTCTTCTTCATGCTGTTGTGAACTTTCAACATAATTTTCTTGGAAAGGTGGTCTAATCTGTTGATCGGGTACTACTTCTCTTGATTTACTAGTATTAGGATTTTTCCTAAAGTTGGGGTTTCTAATTTGGGGACCTTGTTGATTTTCCTGCTGAGGTTTTCTTTCCATGTTTTCTAATATATCCATTAGTCTTTCTACACTTTTAGCTAAACTATCTATCTTAACATCTGAAGTGGAAGGTTCTTCCTCAATGGTCACTCTCCTCTCATTCCTTAACCTATCTCTTTTACCTAGTAAGTTAGCTTCTACACTAACTGCATTACTCTACATATGTTCTAAAATTTCAGGGTTTCTTTCTCTTAACTGATAGGACATATCAGTGTCAAAACCATCTGGAAATTTAATCAGGGCTAAGTCTGGTGGAGGCTTGATATAAACTGGAATTGCATTGTAAATGTTGTTAAGCCTAATACAGTAATCCTGAACAGATTCATTAGGAGCTCTTCTAATGTTCTCATATTCAAATAATATCTGGAGAGGGTTTTTCTTTCTTTCCCCTCTACTGATAAACAATCGGTGGAAAGCAGCTAAATCAGCAATATGACCATCAGGTAAAGATTTAAACCATTTTTTAACATCTCCTGTTAGTGTTTGTGCAAATAATCTCATTTGTACATCTGCCTCATCAATTTCATGTAACTCAAAAAAGTATGTCATTCTATCTACATGTTGTTGGGTAGTATACTGACCAGTACCATCGAACTGAAATTTTTTACTTTTGTAATATTGTGGCATGGCATGTAAAGGGGCTTGTAAGACCAAAGGGGAAAATTTGGCTACCATGGCTAAGATTTTAGTTCTACTGGGAGATAAAGCAGTGGTGCTTGGAGATGGACTCGAAACTTTAGGTTGGATAGGAATTTGAGGTATGATTGGCTTTGTTGAATGAATTGTGGTGGATATTATAGGTGAAGTGGTACTGAATGGAGCTGTATTTACCGTTTCTAAAGATACTGTAGTGAGCTTAGGGGTAGCAACAATTAGGGAGGATAGTTCAACTAATTGTTAAAAATAGGCTTCGTCTATGTCTTTTATCAAAGTTGAGGTTAAAGCATCAAGTTTGTCAAAAGTATCTAGAACCTGTTGATCTAAATCAAGTTGTATAGTATCCTTCTTTGATTCAATAAATTTAATAAAATTAGGGTCTATTACAGTATCATGGACTGAGTTTTCAGATTTGGTACGAAATAAAGAATGCTCAATGATAAATCAAATTGAATATCCTGTATACTTGATAACTCCTTAGGAAGTGAATTTGATTTTATTAACTCACTACTGCTTCCTGGACTCTCTACTTTTTTAGGTTTCTTAAAATTCTGTCAGGATCATCAAAAATTGTGGCAAGTTTTTTATCAAGATGAGCCCTTGTATAATATGTTCTTTTAGAAGCCAGAATTTTAACTTACTATGATAATTTCGAACAACCTTTTAAAACCTTAATGTAAAAAAATGAGGAAAAATATTTCTTTTAAGATTTGTTTAAACTAGGGACTGGTTTTCCTTAGTATGGTCGCCAATATGTTATCACTCCGAAATTTCCAAAGGTTGTTCAAAGCGTTAAAAAGAAATATTAGAGGTAACTACAAACCACTTTTGGAGCTTAGGATCTAGCCTTCCTAAACTCATAGAGGGCTCTCTTTATATGATTTAACTTTGTTAATTTAATAGATATTAGGTTAGTTATGTATACTTGGTTGGGTTGGGTTTTTTATTGGTTTTGGTTGGTTAGTGGAATTAATGATTTAGATGAATAAGCGGTTATCAACTTTCCCTTGGGCTATGGAGTCAATGTGCTTTGAAACATAACTGAATCAAATTATAATGAAAGTGTTACAGGGCAAGATATGTGAGCAATATCAGATCTCAAGGCTTAATGGTGAAGTGATCTTTCAATCAGATCAAGGAGCAATTAAGAATTCCTTAAACCAGATAATGAAGAAGGATGAAGACGTCAATCTGGATCAGAGGGAAATTAAGAATTCTCTAAACCGGATATCAGAAGAAAACACAGAATTGTATAACAGTTAAAAGCATAGTGTAAATTTTAAGCAAATTATGCAGTAATATTCCTATTATAACATTCAGATTTAGAACACATAAAAGTTTATAGAATACTTAGAAAAATAACATGAACAATTGAAATTTATACTTCACTGAGATAGCTCAACACATGAATCTTGTAATGAAGTCTCTTAATAACTTGTTCAGTCTATCGATTGGAAATTGATACAATAACCCTTTGGAAAAATATCAGTCAACTACTGAAGTATTCATAAATCCACACTTGACCGACCCTTGATACTTCAATTGATGAAGTATTTATACAAAAAGTTTTACAAAAATATCTTGTCAACTGACTATGATTTATTCTAGGAAAATAAAATATATTTATTAAAAAAAATAGTGACACCTTTCAACTGACTGATATCTGACCCTGATTCTTTGCTTGTTGTTATCTATATGTCGTTTCATCTGTCTGTTCTCTCACCCTTTACAGTAAATCATACCACTTCTCCCATGTTTCTTCATCTGGGATTTTGATTTTCATCATCCTACGGTAAATCTCATCTGCTTCGGAATATTTGGAAAAAGTAGGCTTATTTACAAAAAAGTGATTTACCTCATGCTGGAGGTAAAAGAAGTTTTCTAGAGTTTGAAGTTGTTTTTCTTGGGCTAAAAGCTCTGGACATATCTTCCATTGCTTTTGATTAATCTGTTGGCCTCATCAGTGGGACGGGTTGTTGGTTTTGCTAATGCTGGTGTAGATAATGTTGGGATAAAATTCTTCTTCTCTAGACCTTTTCGAATTCTTATCCTGTGGGTCTGGAGTAAGCATGATGGAACTAGTATCAAGTTGCTCCTCCATCTTCTGGTTCTATTAATCACCTGCAAAAATAAAATCAAACAACTTGTGATAAAAAAAAGGTTCATAAATATGGTTGGCAATGGTCTTTTTCGTAAGTCCGCAAAGGTAGGGAATGAGTGAAATAGCGGGGTTTTTATAATTTTGGAATTAGCGGTTTTATCGCATGCATAAAGGGTGGTTTATGGTTTGGGAAAGAGGGGGGGTGGGGTGCAAGAGCACCAGAAGGCGCCGTGTGGTAGAGGAGCGGGTGGATAAAACCATCCATTTCGCACACCCCCCCCCTTGGTTTTAAATATCGGACGTCGGGGAGTGCGAAATGGATTATTGGACGTTAGATCTAGCTGTCGGTAATCGAACGGTTGACGGGGTTTGTGTTTTCAAAAGAGGTGGGGTTGAGAAAAGGGTTATGCGGAAGGTTTAAATCAAAAGAGGGGTCATGAAATATATTAATCAGGGGGGTTTAAATTAGAAGTGGGTCCGATAAAAATTTTGCGCTTTAAACTATTGAAAGGTGGGTTTTTTTGGGTTTTGTGAAAACATAAAGTTTTATCAAGGGGAAGTGGATTTTTTTAAAGGGGAAAAGGGTTTTAGCAAGGGAAAAGGGGTTAAAAAAGATGTTTTTGAGTTTTTAGGAAGTAAAAAGGTTTAGGATAAGGAGGAATGAAGAGAGAAAAGGTATTTTAGCAAGAGGAAGGGGTTAAAAAGATATTTTTGACAAGGGATAAGCATAATGATGCTTATATGACTTTTGAAAAGTATTCTACCTACCCTTTTATTCATGCTAACATTTTTTTTTCCTTTATTGGGTGCATTTGAGCTTGCTGGCCCTTTTATTTTCTTTTGATAAGCAAACTAACTTAATTCTAACCTTATGTCTTCCAATGGCTCAGATTAAACTTATGAGCTCATTTTTATTCTCTACCTAACTACTGACCTGCCAAGATTAAATAGTTGGTCAGATCTTTATTTACTAACTATGATAACATTAAATTTAATGGCATGAATGATCAAGATTAGATTGTATGATCATCATGAATTGTGGCATTCTGAACAAGCTACACACAATTTATTTACAGAAGTAAACTAAAACTAGGAGTAGTGGCATTTAAATGTGCAACACTTTCAAAATTTATTTTTTTCTTCTTTTCATGGGGTTCATATCTTATATCTTTTTAATATTTTATTTCTTTTGGTCCTTTGATTATTCTTTTAGGACATACCCTCTTTTCATTTTTTTAATATGGAAAACATTTGCAGAAATGTAAAGGTATGTACAATATTACAAGACTTAACATAGCCAATTCAAAATTATGATCCCTATTATTATAGGACCCTAACATATACGCGGGTACAAAGAAGCAAAGTCACCTATGAGCTGGCACACTAATTTTTAACAATACCAAGGGTCTTTACTATGGTATTAGCCCACAATATTGAGCGCAATAATGGATATTTGATCTCATCCAAGAATACCACCGTCATTTGTGTGGTTTTTGGCTCATGGTATTGGCTAAGGCTCGAACTATATAAGGAGGAGAAGATCATAGTGCAAGTGTGTGCATTGTGTATGAGAATTGAATGAATACTTCACTCTGAAGTATATCTGCATGGATTGGGTTGTTTTTAATAGATAGATCTAATATTTTGATGCACTCATGAATACAATAATGGATCAGGATCTCTAGACCTGAAATGACTATGTATTTGCATGATTTGTTTATGAGTTGTTTAGATTTGTGATCTGGCGCATAATTGCTGAAGTAAAAGATATGATTTGAGAAAGTTTGAATCTTTGAAGTGATATGCAGTCTTGTAATATTTACATGTCTATACACTGGTTCGTCACGGTGAAAGCGCGTATACCCTCGGGTTCGTTTCAGCGAAGGCGCATATGGAAGTTAGGGTTTTTCTGAAGATTGCTGAAGAAAATGTCTAATCATTTCTGTTATGTTTCTGTTGTATGTCAATAAAGTCTTCATGTAGATCTATATTTTTTGAATAATGTTGTTGGACAGCTAATCCGCTAAGGGTTAAGGTGTGGGAAATGGACAGCCAAAGGAAGTCCAAGAGACCTTGGAATGTGGAATCCAAGGGTCACCTAATGTACTAAAAATATATCTCGTTGTGATTAATAAATTCACTCATGCTTATCTTTCCTTATGTGTTCTATTCCTACCTAGTCTATTGTTGAGTTTAACATGGTATCAGAGCCAGGTTAGGCCCTAGCATTTTCAGATTCTTCCAGCCGATTTTTGGCTTCCTTTCTGCCCATGTAACTCCCACCTACCTCTGTTCTTGCATTTCTGTAGACTGTCATATCACTACAAAATTCCATGCATTATCTGCACTGGTTGAAGTCTACATTTTATTATAATTGTTGAAAATTCGAATTGCTTTGCCTCCTAGTCCTCCTGATGCGTAGAATACTGAATTGGTGCATAGATTGGAGCAAGATGCACCCACATTACTGCCCAAGTATAACTCTTTCTATTATAGTTTCCTTAGCCAGGTATTAGCTATTGAGATTTTGTGTATTTGGGGTAGCATCAGTTGTGGTCTAGGTCCCAAATTTTGTGGAGGGACTAGAGTACACTTGATCTACAAGACCCAGAAATTGATTTGGGAAATTTCATCTGGTTTAGGAGATATTAAATAAATTAATTATTTTAATCATTTCCTAAGTTAAAACTTAGGGAACTTAAATAATAAAGTGAATTTAATTAAGCATGTGATGAAATTGTCTTAAGTCACATGGATCAAGATTTCTTTTAATCTTAGCCATTGATTAAAGATTTAATCTTGGTTGTTGGTTTCCCAATGAGAAAAGCATAAAGGAAAGGCTTGGGGTCATTTATAAAGACACACAGAGGTAGAGCACTGAAGCTAAGCTGAGATTCTAGGGCGGGTTTGCTAAGAATTCTCAGAAGTGTTTCAGCTGCAGAGAGGGGAATTTAGGCCAAGGGGATGATCTAATCCCGGGGTCTAGAATCAGCAAGAGGCAGATATTAGCTCAGAGCGGTAGCGCAGAAGTAGGAAAGCAGCAACAACAGAAAGGACAGTGCAGTCCCTCAAGAACAGCGTGATTTTCAGCAGGAAACCCTCAAGGGTTACGCAGAGACCCTAAGGGGCAGTGTAAGGACTGCGTCACCCAGTCTGGGGAAATGCAGCCCTTTCTGGAGTAGCGCTGAGGATCAGAGGGACTTCAGAGGCTGATGCAGAGGCTTTTAGGGGCACCGTTGGGGTTTCTAGGCCCTAATTTTGGCTGAGTTCTGTAAATCTTGTTTGAGGGTGTGGACCAGTCATTATTTTGGCCCTAGATCAGCCAGTGAGCTGTAGATATATTATTTCTCTGTCAGGTTTTTCAGATCTGGAACCCAGGCTTGTTGTATTTAGAAAATTCTTAATAATAAAACCCTCCAGCATCCAGAGACCAGTTTTCCCGCATTGGGTTTTTTTTAGGACTATTTGTCCAGAAATAACTGTGTCACTTTGTCCTTGTGTGCGTGAACCTGTTCTAGATATGGATTGGTGGAGATCTGTTATGTGTTTTGCTTTGATTTTAACTTGAATTTATTTCAATTAATAACTTATTGAAGTAGGAGGAGGATAACCAGATTAACAGTAAATTTTCTGCATAAAGTGTAGAGATTCAGAAATTTCCACATTAGTTGCCTTAGCCCCTTCCTTTAATTCTTCATCAGTGTTTATCCTCTTCGAAAGTTATTTGTATTTGTAAGGCATTATTATTATTTTCATGTAGTGATGGAACAAGGAAGGACTAGATCTTGGGCTGCCCCGTAGAAAAGAAATAGCCATGAAAACCAAGGTCTGCTTTCCACCTTCAGAAATATTAATGCCCTATGTATTGATTTTGTGATTTTTAGTATGGTTCTTGATTTCATATATAATTTTCTTATTGATTTATTAAGTTTTGTTTTAAAATGTTAAAAAAAAATTATACTGATTCACTCCACTCTTAGTATAAACAATATTTCTATAATGACACATCAAAAAAAAAAAATATTTAGCAATATTTCATATCAAACCTTACCCTAAGCATAAATATCTAGAATAGAGAGAGAGACAGTTTATTAAAGGAATAGGGTTTTGTCAACAACTCCTAGACTATCGCCTTGTTTCAGATGGGGAAATGAAGTCTTCTAGGAAAAATGCAATGAAAACACATTTGTTGAAGTGGGTATGGTGACTAGAGAATGCATTTATAAAACCTAGAAACTTCCTTGTGAGGGGATATTTTAGGCACATTCAATGTTCTTTTAAAGGATTTAAGGAAAACAACTTTTCATATCTTCAAGGAACAATATTTCTAGAAAATTTAGTAATATATGGCACATGTAGAAACTCTATTTCACAAATATAACATGACAAATATAATAAATATGTATTAAAATTACAATAATCCCACAATAATCACTTTAATCAATCCCAAGAAACCATCTTAAAACAAAAATCAACTCCAAGAGCAATTTGCACTAGAAAGATCACATTTCGATTAAGTAGAAGAGAAAAGGACTAATGTGCACTGCCAAAGAGAGGAACGTGTGATGTGTCGATGATGATAAAATGAAATAAGGCCTCCTCTATTTATATAAGGTCTAACATGCCTTATTTCCATAATTTTATAGAAAATCCATAAAACAAGGTTGTTGAAGCGTTCAACAAGTCTAAGGTCACAAGTGAACCTTAGGATAGACTAAAAACATAACTTAAATTCCAAATATATCCCACGCATGTGGGAAATAAGGATATCCACGATGACATCGTCTTCCATAAATGTTAAAAGGTGCACCATGAAAGGGAAAAATTGGATAATGAGTACACCTCACTCAATAAAAGCTCAAAATGAATGGATATATCTCCATAAGGTACCACCTCAACCATGAAAAAATCCAAAATGGTTCCTACATCACCTCTTTAGGGTTAGGAGTGATGTCGCGTAATAATAAGTAAGCATTGGGATTAAACGATGACGTGAAAGACTTCCCAAGTCATCTCAATGATAAGTAGCCATCATTTAGGCTCTAGAAAAAGCAATGTCCATCAAACAATTTCAAGGCCATCCTAGAGGTCTCTTCTGTCCATCTAGGCACATCATCAAGTAGTCCAATGCCCAAGCCCATTGGCTCAGTGTTTTAGAATTTGGAGATGAATATGGGGGTGAATTACTATGTGGAATGATCTCAACCAAATTTTCATATCTAGAGGAAAACATTGCATCATGAAGGTTAGAAATTCCCTCAAAATGTGGTACAATGACCTTTAGAGTGGTGTTAGCAAGGGTCATGCCCATTTTTCAAGGGATATCCACTATTGTGATAATACCACCTGGCATAAACCTCTCAAGATAGTGGGGATGTAATATCCTTTTTTTCATTTTTTATAATTTCCTAGAATTTTTATATCCCATATTTCTTCAGAAAAAATAGTATAAACAATTTTCCAAAAATTCGTTTCAAACTTTGGAAATCAATAACCACAAGTTTTTATTGAAAATTCCACAAAAAAAACCCAACCAAATTTATTTATTAATTTTCAAGAAAAATTACAATCAATATTATTATTGAACCTAGTGACATTATTAGGTTGGTTTCCCCTAGAAATGATTTCGTCATCCAACTATAAATTTTCCTTCCCAAATAAATCAGCCCCCTGCACAAATAATTCGACCTCCTTGAAGATATTTCATTGCCCCCAATCAACTCATCCTCTGTAAATGCTTGTTATAAACATAAAATATGCAAGAATAGGTTACATGATAACATCAACAAGAACACACAAGAATACACAAAGAACAATATAATTGGGAATTAATTCCAACCATGTTTCTATTAGACTCCGTATATGTTTCTATTAACTCGTCTCCAATATAGGGGCATCCTTTTCACTCTCTCTATGGTTGAATCCAACGTGTGACTGTCATTCCTAGGAGTCTTCCATATAAACAAAAAATAAGTGAAAATTTGTGATACCAAGCATCCTACTTCTTACCTTTGTCACAATCCAAGAACCATTCTGTAACTTTATACCGAGGGGATCAATCCACACATTCTTTTGTTGTCATCATGTTGTTTGTTCAGCTCTTTGTGTGTTCTACTCACATGGTTTTGTGGTCTTGAATTCTACTTAATCTTGTTACTTCATATTTATTGTTACATGTATGCTGATTATAATAGATGTTTTGTTGTGTTGTAATCCTAGCTGGAAATTTCCTCCCATAAATCATTCATTTGGTATGGCACCAACTCATTATCTCCTTTTAGTCCAACTTCCATGGACCTCCGTCATAGGATATGATGATTTCAACCTGAATATTTCTAGAGTCCATGACCTCCCAAATAATGTCTCTCCCAAGAAACTTCTGACAAAGTCCAACATGCTTCTATTGGGCTACTTTAATGACATGTAAAATACCATTATGCTAGAGCTCTATTTCTTTTTCCTTCCTCCATAAAAGATAGGCATCCTCTAGAAAAAACTTGAGAGACTTGTAAAACTCAACCCCTTTTTCCATAGAAGGAAGCACCTTATACCAAACATTTATCCCATGCTTATGTGTATTCACCCTCTCTCTATGTGGGATAAACAATAGCATGCAAGGTTGCTCATTAATCACATACTACTCATATGCAAATGTGGATTAAAAGTATTGTAATCCTTGTCTATGTATTTTTTAAGAGGGCTACTATACATCCCACCCCTTTCTCTTGCTAAATGAAACTCAAGAGCATGTTTTTTATTCTACCTTGTAATGTTCCAAATATAAATTTAGTAGCAAATTGCTTCAAAAAATTTAGCCATCAACGCCATAAAAAATTTGTATAAATCAAACCACAAATTTCACGGAAAAACAAGGAATGCTTTGATACCACTGTGATATCCCAAATGATAAATTTGTTGGATATTGCTTCAAAAAAAATTTCATTAATTTAACTAAACAATATGAATAATTTGAACCAAAAATTAACAACAAAAAATGAAATTATAAATTGCAACTGAAGAATGAGCAAGATAAATGTGCAGAATAATTCAACCTTATTTCATTATATGCAACAAATATCATATACTAGTACAATAATATGGAAATGGATGAAATAATGGCCACTCAAGAAATTTGCAAAAATTATGCACTAGCCTCCAAAATAAAGCTAAACTGATCACGACTCTTGTGAATTCTGGATGAACCCACTAAGTGGAGAAATGGGTTATCGCCCACTCTCACTGAATCACCCGAGGGTTTCTATCCTCGGGCTACTGGAGTAGAGAACTAGGTTCTCAAACCTCTCACACCAAGACAATGCACCAAACGAAGATGTCTCCAAATGATCTCATCATCCTTTCTTATAGATCCGATGGATAGATATCTAAGCCTCTAGAAGCATATTATTTTATTATTATTCTAGAAGCTCCTCCATTGACTTTATCTTAAGTGACCTTTTAATTTTATTTTATTTCACTTAAGTCACTTTTTGACCTTTTCCTCCAATTAATTATATTTTCTTAATTAAATTACTAATTAAAGTCATTTTCAATTAAGGAAAATGGTAAATCTCCCACCATACTCTCTCCAACCACTAGAAGTCACTTCTCAACATCCTATCATGTAGATATTCTCATTATGGTTCCAACGATATATTACACTGAGGTGTTCCATCAAATAATATTCCTGGAACTCCACCTCGAGCATAATTAATTAAGTTAGGCCCCATAATAATGTTATTTTTTGAAAGTTTTCGGAATGCAACGGAACGAGAGGCAAGTTGTGCAGATGATGGAATATTCTAAGTGAATGTCATTGGATCCCATAAAAAATCCTCAAAACTCCCCCGGGACCCCTGATGATGTAATCCTGCTCTTGTGGCTTGGCCATCACATAACCTGGAAAGCCATCCTGGTTGCACTATAGAGGAAAATAAAAATCGAGACATGACAAATCCTCCCGCCCCAAGATTTCTTGCCCTCAAGCAATCTGTACATTTCCACTGCAGATGCATCTGTAAATTGATACCAAGATCCCAAATGAACCACTGCACCATGCCATGCCTCTAAGCTAACCAAACATGAATGTGCCCCTCAATACCCAGATCCAAAACAAATTGTCGACTCAATCCGTCATCCATGGATCCACCTAGATCCCAAAACCACCATAACAAATCATCCTTATCCATTCCCCATGGATCGATATGTGCTCTGTCTCTCACTGTATATGTTTCTCCATTAGTAGAATACTAACTGATCACCTCTCTCCAATCCAACCTCTAGCATAGTTTGAGATCAACACCACTCTACTGATGTTGGGCTAGTGCTACTAGAATACTAACGAATTTCTAGTCGACATCCTACTACCCAATGAAACATGAATTAAACCTCTCATCTAAGGGCTCTTGTTATATTGTGCCCCTAAATAAGAATGATACCCCATCAATAGGATACCAACTCATGATATTTCACCAATATAAGGCATGGACAATGGTGTAAGGAATAAGTTTGTTATGTTGATATTGGTCCATTCTCAACTCAAGGTGCTTTGTCTGCTCAATCGAAAATATCCAATGAGATAACCCTACCTCTCTCGCTACAATGGGTATAGGTGTCCAAACTATGTTGCATGCCATGTCTATGTACTCCTGGAAAAGGCTTCTCTGAAACTCCCAAGCGCACTTTTACTGCCTCACTAGGACCCTCAGTCGCTCCTCAACATTAAACAACTTGTTTGCTTACTCGGCACACACCCTTATAAGCTCCTCAATTTTATTGTTCCACTGCAAGATGGTGCCTCAAAATATTTAGATATTTTGCTTCAACGCCACAATATCTGTCCTAAAATGCTCAATATTCTCCCAATGAATATTAACTAAAAGTGCAACAACTCTACAGGCCGCATGTGCATTTGTCTGCTCCTCATCAATGGTTGGTCCAAAATATGGCCTCTTATCCTCCTTAATCATGGGCTCAACATGAACCTTCAAATGGTTCTCCACAAAAGGCTCATCATGCATACTATGTATAACATCCTCCTCAACTAACTCATGCTCCACCATATGATGCTCATGTTGAATCATCAGTCGCTCATCTGGCAAGTCTTCTCCCTGGAAAATTTGTTTCTCATCGTACTACTCCATCTCATATGAATGCATATATGGGTTGGTGCCAGAAAACTCGCATGACTACCCATTCTCCTCAAGGGTATCCTCATATGAACTCATGGACTCAACCATAAAACAAGAATCGTCATCCAAAAAGTTAAATGAAATCTCCCCCTGATCTACCCATGTCATCTTCTTGATGTCACTCATGCATGAGTGGTCATATCCTCGAGGTTCCTTGTAGATGATGCAAATACCCTTCCTCGTCAACTCATTCTTGTTGCATGGTTGGTCACCACAAATCAATCACAACTCCTCCTGGGTTAATCGTCTCCTGAATAGCCCAATGTTCTTCTCAACCAACCTTTCGGCTAGTTCATAAGCAGTAGGTTGAACAAACTATTCCTCCCTCCAAATGGAAAACAATATGGATTGTAACTCTTTGCAAATGGCATCACATCCTCCCATGCATGAATACAAAATGGATTGCATGTGTGTGATGATTGTGTTAGGATGATGTTTCCTAATGTTGAAGAAGCACTGAAACATCTATAGGATCAAATCGTCACACTCCAACTCAAACATGAAGTTATAAGATCTAACCAAGGCCATGACTTCTAGAATCTTTAGCCTCAAAGGTAGGGCCCTCACTATTATCCAAATCCTAAAAGGTCTCCACTATCATTTTGAAAAATTTCCTCATAACATTATCATTATGAGGTATAGGTGTAGTTAGTCTCATGATGTTACTAAGAAAGGATGTGACTGGAAATTTGACCCCTTCACAAGGTTCCTCCAATAACTTGTGTTGTATGAGAGCAAGCACAGTTGGGTTTAGAGCCCAAATCAATTTCTTCCCTTCTAACTGGTTGACTTCGAAAAGGAATACATCTATTTCATCTAGTTTGAAAAGGATTTTCCCAGTGACCCACATGTGTTCTAAATATGTCCCAGGTGAAAATATTTTGTGTCCTATTTCTGGCCCCTTCTGCACATCCTTGAGTTTCTCTTCCTGAAGAAGGGCATGAACCCCTCTTATGAATGGTTTGTTGTTCTATTTGGGTTTTTGGTAAAATTTTGTATCATTTGTTTTATTCAATATTTTCAATTTATTTAGGAATTCTATGAACTTCTCCATAGCTTAATGATGACAAGTGCATCAAAGGAATACATAATAGTGACTAGTTGACTCAATATATATACCTCTCACATCAAGACATAATCATCCCTCATAAGTCACACTCAACAATTATAAGAGGTTTGAATACAATATGAACACCTCATGTAGACTTTCCATACTCTCTCACTAAATCAAAAAATATTAAAAAATTTCTTTGAGAATTCTTAACAAACAGTTAGTAATCAGTACTTTTGTCAAACACTTTGCAGTTAAAGTGGAAACGTTTGCAACATAAATAAGTATAAGAGGAAAATGCTTGAGAGAATTATAATGTTGAAATTAATTCGATACCACACTGCATGCCTGCAAAACCCAGGTGAAATGATTTAGACCCAAGTGTTGGAAATGACCCGAATAAGTAGCATGCATTGCCCAAAACATATTGCTACTACTCCTAAAGAAGAACCAAAGTTTCTACCTTCAAAACTGCTTAGAAAATAGTGAAAATTTAACCTAGATCTCCTCACACCAAAACCATAATAACTTGTAAATGGTTTGTCTTAACACCAAGCTGAGATCAAACCCACGAAGTGGTGTGAATTACCTAGTTTACCAATAAAACGAACTAATGTAGGAATCTTGATTTACAACGTGAATACTTCCTAGAAAATTCTAAAATTTTAACCACGAACTCCCCTCATAAAACCCAGAAAAATATTGGGCAGATTTCACCTGCTCAAAAAAGCCCCAATTTAGTGTGGGTTTCTCAGTGCCTGCAAAATTTAAAATTTTCTTTCATGTATTTTTTCAAATAGTGTATGAGCAGACATTTCTTCAAACACTTTGAGAGCAATATTAAACTTCAAGGGAAATATTAATCTGATAAAAAAGAATACAAACAATATATCAAATCAGGAACCTTGATATTCTCTCAAGATTACCCAACTTGTGGCTCCTCGTCACATAAAATTTTGACCCCAACAATAAATAAGTCAGCTCATGCAGATAAACTAGGCTCTGGAGAATAAAATTGGCTCCAATAGATAAATCTAGCTCCGACAATTAAACTAGGCTCCAATAAATTCAATTGTTGCAAAATAATTTGACCCAACAGGAGGAATTCAACCCGACAAGAGAAATTTGGTATTGCAAGATAAACTCAGCCTAATAAAATAATTTTGGACCATCAATAGAAATTAGGCACAACAAAATAATCTTAGGCCAGAAATATAAATTTGGCTCAGCAAAATAGTTTTGGCCCAGCAAAACAATTCAGCCTAGCAAAATGAATTCGGCTTCACAAAATAAATTTGGCCCAATAAAATAGACAAATCTGGCTCTGGAAATATGTGTCACTTTGGCACTTGCAAATCACTAGAAATTCACCTGCAGTAATTATTCTCTAGCAAATAGAGTAACCCATGAACAATAATAGCTTATTTCTTCAACAAAATATATTTTACTGCAACAAAATCACAACTCCGACAAATAGAAGAATTTGATCTTGCTTCCTCGTGAAATAATTTTCTTTTTGTACCTTAAATGTAGACCCTCGAACAATCTGGAATTAAAACCCTTGAACTTTCTCTTTCAAAAATAAACCATGAATTGATCTATAATAAAACCCTCGGGCTGGTAGGAAAACCAACTCTGATACCATTATAATGTTCCAAATATAAATTTCGCAGCGAATTGCTTCAAAAAATTTATCCATCAGCTCCATAAACAATTTGCACAAATCGAACCACAAATTTCACGACAAAACAAGGAATGCTCTAATACCATTGTAATGTCCCAAATGATAAATTTGTTGGATATTGTTTCAGAAATTTTTTCGTTAATTTAAATAAGCAATGTGCACAATTTTAACCACAAATCAACAACAAAAACTGAAAATATAAATTGCAACTGAAGAATGAGCAAGATAAATGCGTAGAAGAATTCAGCCTTATTTCATTTAATGCAAAAAATATCATATGCTAGTACAATAATATGGAAATGGAAAAATCATGGCTACTCAAGAAATCTACAACAATACTTCACTAACATCCCAAATAAAGCTAAATTGATCACCACTCTTGTGAATTTTGGATGAATCCACCAAGTCTCACTGAATCACCTGACAGTTTCCATTTTGGGGATACTGGAGTGAGAACTAGGTTCTCAAACCTCTCACACAAAGAAAATTCAACAAACCAAGATGTCTTCAAATGATATCCTCCTCCTCTTTTATATATCTAATGAATAGATCTCCAAGCCTCTAGAAACATATTATTTTATTATTTTATTATTATTCTAAAAGTCCCTCCATTGACTTTATCGTAAGTGACCTTTTAATTTTATTTTATTTCACTTAAGTCACTTTTGGCCCTTTTCCTCCAATTAATTGTTTTTCCTTAATTAAATGACTAATTAAAGTCATCTTTAATTAAGGAAAATGGGAAATCGCCCACCATACTCTCTCTCGCCACTAGAAGCCACTTCTCAACATCCCATCTTGTAGATCTTCTCGTTTTGGTTTCAACGAGCTATTACATTGAGGTATTATATGAAATAATCTTCCCATAATGCCACATCGAGCATAATTAATTAAGTTAGGCCCCATAATAATGTTATTTTTTAAAAGTTGTCGAAATGCAGTGAAGCAAAAAGAAAGTTGTACGGATGATTGAATATGTCAAGCGAATGTCATTGGATCCCATAAAAACTCCTCAAAACTCCCCTGCAACCCCTGATGATGTAATCCTACTCCTGCAGCCTCGCCAACACATAACCTGGAAACCCATCCTAGTTGTACTATAGAGGAAAATAAAAATGGGGACATGACATACCCTATTAGGAATTTTAATTTGTCCTAAATACTAGAAAGCTTGGTAGTTATCCTAACACAATTGAACCCACACACCTCAATCTCACTATCCTTCTTTAATATTGTTCCTTTTAGCCTTGTTGTCACCCAAAGTATACATGCAAGATGTGACAATGCTCAGGACGGGGGTTTTCCCAATGATCTCCGCCCTCTCCATTATAGATATCTCCCTACAACCGGCTATGGGGGGTAGTCTCTATGAAATGTGAAGATGAAAGACTCGTCAACAACCGAAAAGTTCGGGAGACACAACTAAATGGTCTAGCAACTTGGTTAATTTAGCAAGTTTAAAAATTATATTATATTATCTTGATAGACCAGTGTCTTAATGGGTTCAAATACTTTCTTTATACAAATTATTTACCAAGTAACAGGATGAACAGTTGTTGCCTTAAGATGCCTCATTATCCTAAATGAGATGAAACTCCTAAAATCTAGGTGAAATGCAGAATATTCGCTTATTTTAGATTATATGCCTACCTAGGTGAATCCTTCCTCTAAACTATTTTGAAGCTATACTCTAGAGTAGGTTGTGAGAGATAAACATAGGGGAAGATAGTTGAGGCTATATTAATGATACCTCCCCTGAGGTTCTAACCACTCAATGCATCTAGCGCTACAAAGATTGTGGCTTTAAGAACTACAATGTCACTGTGTTAACTACTAAAGAGGGTCTAGGCTTCACAAGTTGGGTGAGAAAGGTGGTCCTATCTATCTATTAACTAAGCTTATGCTTGGAGGTAACTTAGTTAATCCAAAAATAGTCCTATAATGCAAATGCAAAATATGAGTGATTAATTTTAAGGTGAGATTGTCAAGGTTCTTAAGTACTTGAAGACAACAATACTCAATCAATGAAGTACTTAACAATAAATAACGACAATCTTCACCACAAGATAAAGTGCTCAAAATAAACGATGCTAGAAAATGTTGCCAAGATTACTAATAAACAATTTCTTATAAAATAGACATGATCAATGCCTCTTTGCACAATTATAAAATCTTCAAAAATTACAACAATGGAACACCAATATTCCAATTAGATACGCAAGAGAAAGATTGAACTCCTTATGAACACAATTTGATTGAATTCAAGATTCATCATATCACAATTATGACTGGACTTGATTAAGTGCTTTAAGAGCAACTTGTATTAACAAGATTGTAAATCTACAAGACCAATTTATATCCATAATATCAATGAAGAGAAATGTATTCACTTATCCAATAACCAATGATAGCAATGAGAAACTAAAGCATTAATCCACAATGTTACTTTTAAACAATTATCAATTCAATTAGAGCACTTGTGTTTGCAATTTAGAGATATGCTTATGCAAGAGTGAAAATGGATGCCAATGATGCAAGAGATGGGGTAGCTAAGAGAACAATGATTGCAGCAGTAAGAAAGACACCCAATTCCACTAGAAAACAATTATTCAATATGCAAAGGATGCATCGAACAAGAGCGACTGAAAACTACTTTTAACACCATTGTAATATTTATATGCAGACCTTATGCGTTATATATCAGAGTTAAGGCAACGAGATCTCATACTATATTGGCACCATAGCACGGCCACCGAAAAAGAAGAAGGAAGTTGAATAGTGTATCCCTCTAGGAGTTGGGATCCATGTTGATTAATTCAAATAAGATGAGAACGTTAAGCTCGCAACCCAATAATCGTATTTAAATCATGAAATTTTTAACATGGAATGTATGAGGCATAAGCAACCTTGGGAAACAAAGATTGCTTGAGAACAAGATTAAAGTGGAACAACTAGACCTTATTTTCTTGCAAGAAACAAACTGTTCTACAGAAGTCAAATAAGTAAGTAGGAAATTAGGTATGCAGTTTGCGATTACGGAAGTTGTAGCATAAGGTTCTACTAGGGGATCGGTGATTTGTTGGAACCCCCAATCTATGATTTTTCTTGATGCAAAAGCAATGAGTTCCTATTTATCAGTGGAAATGTAGGTTATGGGGGCTCTAGGATCACTCATGTTCATGAATGTTTATGGGCCTCAAAGAATATAGGAAAAGCTCAAACTCCTTCAAGAACTAAAAGAGATGAGAATCAGGAAAGGACATCTCCCTTGGGTTCTGGGGTGGATTTCAATATGATAACCTCCCTATCAGAGAAAAATGGGGCCAAAGATGCATAGATAGGGATTCTGAATCTTTTAAGAAATTCGTTAATGAGGCTAATCTAATTGACATGGCAACTACCAATGGTTGCTTTACATGGAATAATAAGCATGAAGGGCAGCATCAAGTCACGTCAAGACTTAACATGTTTTTAATTTCGAAGGATTTGCTAATGAGAGGGATAAATGTGAAATAAAATCTCCTTCCCTGCAGAGGATCAGATCACTGGGTGGTGATATTAATGTTCTTGATGTTAATAACCCCTAAAAATAGACCATTCAGATTTGAGGCATTCTAGTTATATCATCCTGCCTTGGAGAGTATCAAAAAATGGTGGGGATAACCGATATTATTCATGGGTTCCAAGATGTATGTATTATAGTAAAGGTTAAAATACATGAAATTGGAATTAAAGTAGTGGAATAAGATGGAATTTGGTAATATCTTCCAAGAAAAAAACGACTTAGAACATAAGATGGAAACATTACAACAGGCACTTATTATGGAAGGATATTTGGAGGAAAGAAGAAGAGAGGAGACATAGCTGCTAAATCAGTGGGAGGATAGATGTAGACAAGAGGAAATTCTATGGAGACACAAATCTCGAGTGTTATGGCTTAGGGAGGGTGAGAATAACACTAAGTTCTTTCATTGTTAACTGATTAAACATAGGAATTCAAATCGAATACTCAGGATTAAGGATGAAAGGGGGTACACCTATGAAGCACATCAAGACATTGAACAAGTCCTAGTTCAACATTTCCAAAATATTGTAGAGGATCCCCAAGTGGATAGGAGGGAGGATATTCAGAGGATATTTAGGCACATCCATAAGTTGATCACGGAAGAACACAATAAGGATTTAAATAAGTTTGTCTCCATGGAAGAGGTGGCTTAGGCCATAAATGAGATGCCCAATGGTAAATCCCTTAGACCAGAAGGGATTACTATTAACTTCTTCAAACCGTGTTGGGATATAATTAAAACTGATATATATGAGGTCGTCGTAAACTCTCAAGACTCAGCAACCATCCTGAAAGCTTTAAATTCGACCTTTATCACCCTTATTCCAAAGGAAGAGAAGGCTAACACCTCAGAGAAATTCAGGCCAATAGCCCTATGTAATGTCTTATACAAGATCATATCCAAAGTAGTAGAAAACTGGATGAAAACAGTTATTCCATGTCTGATCTTAGAAGAGTAGTCTGGTTTTGTTGAGGGAAGGCAAATCTTGTATAATATGATTCTTTCGCATGAGATAGCTCATTTGTTGAAGACCCAGAAAAAGGCAGGTATAATTGTTTAATTAAATTTGTCGAAGGCTTACGATAAGATAATTTGGGACTATATGGAATCAGTACTAGGGGCATTTGGCTTTGAAAATAGAAGGATCAATTGGATTATCCGATAAGGGGACCTTATGTCTCCTTTCCTATTCATCATAATTATGGAAGCACTGTGGAGGGAAATCTTTGCTACAAAGAGAGAAGGTGGTATAAAGGGCCTAAAACTGCATGAAAAAGGTCAGGATAGAATTGCATCAAAATTTTGTCAACAATACCATGTTGCATGGTATTCCTACGCAAAAGGAGGCCCATTCTTTTAATTTCATCCTATACACCTTTACATCTCCCTCAGGTATGGAGATAAACTAGTCCAAGTCCATGATTTTTTTCTTTAACACTCATATTGCTATCCATAGCAATTTAAATGTTATCGTAGGTTTCGAAAGAAAATCCCTCCCATCAAAGTACCTTGGGGTTCCTATAATGGTGCAAGCCTAGAATAAATCTAACTGGGAACAGGTTATCTCAAACCTTAAGGACAGGGTTAAACAATGGATTGTTAGAGACGTGAATATAGTTGGTCGTATGGTACTAATAAAGGTGGTGCTACAAGATATTCCATGTTACATGATATCTATTATCCGTACACCTAAGGGAGAGTTGCAAAATATCAGGGATATCTGTAGGAAATTCCTGTGGCATGGGGCAGAGGAAAAATGGAAATGAGCACTAGTGGCCTAAAATACAGTTTGCAAACACAAATATGTAGGAGGTCTTGGTCTTCAGGATCCAAAGATAACCAATAAATCAAATGGAGAAAAATTATGGCGGAGATGGTTAAAAGGGGCGTCGACACCAAAGGAAAGGTTGTGGAAATAAATTATGCACCTAATTTCCACACAAAATACCTAGTTTGGTTATCGGGTTATGTTCAAGGGTAAGCAATTTGTAATTTAGCATGGAATAACAGAGGTATCATACAACAAAACTACTTCTGGGAAATTATAAATGGAAGGGAGGCACAATTTTGGGATGATATGTGGAAACAAAAATCAAAGTTAAGCAGGGAGGAATGGTGTACCTTCCAAATAAGCATGGAAAGCCAGGGGTACAAAAAATTCCACCAATTCTAGGATCAGGGATTGGAAAATAACAAATGGAGGTGATGGAATTTTAATATCTTTCAGCATCTAGCCTAGAAAGAGTTAGCTATTCAACATCTAACGGAGGAACTGAGCAAGAAAAGAATTTTGTTCAATGATGACCAAGACCAATTTAGATGGGGCCAAACAGGAGGGGATTTCAATCTTAACGAATCCAAAACTTATCTCAGTGAGGGACACACTGGTACAAATGATCCATCATGGAGGAAACTACGAATGGTGCCACATTGGCCAAAAGTTAAAATTTTCACGTGGTTGATTTTACATGAAAGGTTCTAACCTGGGACAATCTACTAAAGAGAGGATTTATAGGTGCCTCTTGGTGTTGCCTCCGCGAAAATGAAAAAGAAAATCTTAATCATCTATTGAACACCTGCATCTATATGGAGGCATATGGGACTAGATAACTTTCATATTCTGATAAACAGACTGGAACCGAGAGAGTATATAGGAAACAATAAAGAAATAGAAATTGCAATATACAGAAAATGAGGAGGTGAACCTTACCTGGAATTTGATTTCAGGTTTCATCTTATGGGAAGTCTAGAAAGAGCGCAACTGATGAATATTATGTTATAAGAAGCTCCTTGTATAAAACCTGGTGGAAGGAATAAGGCGTAAGCTAAAGGAAACAATAATTAGTAGAGGAACTCAGTGTTCAAAGGGACATACATCCCCCCAGAAATCACGAATTCTAAAGTAGTTCGATCTGGAATACCTGAGTGGGCAGGGCCATCAGTCAAAAGAAGGCCATATTTAGATGGGATTTTTGGTCTAGTTAGCAAACCCTGAAGGCTTCCTAAATTTGAACTTTGACGGAGCGTCAAAAGGAAACCCGGGCAAGGTAGGGGTTGGAGGAGTCTTTCGAGACTGGAGAGGCAAAATATGCAAATTATATTTCATAAACCTAGGCCATGCTTCAAACAATGCAGCAGAATTCTAGGCCCTAGAGCATTGGCTCGAAACTATGATTCCAGAAGTAATGATGAATGTAATTGTCGAAGGTGAATTTGTGTTAGCGATCCAAGCATCACGCAAGTTACAATGTAACACATAGTTAAGCAAAGTAACATGGAATTGGTGCCTAGTTAACCCAACGCATTAAAAAACATCTGGAGATGTTGAAAACTGTGGAGCTCACCTTAGTTTGATGGTCAGCGAATGCGGTGATAGATAGGGTGGAAAATGAAAGGGTAGAGAGCATCCACTCGCTAATCAATGTGGCGTGGTAGGAATTGTCATAGGGTCATCTAAAGGAGGAATGTTGTAGGTTTGTGGAGGGTTGTCACTCTATGTCATTAAGGCAGGTTGATAGAGAGGGGGTGGGCCTCAATTAGGACAACTATACACCTAGTCATGCAAATGAATAATCCCTCATTATGGACAGACAAGTAGATGTTAATTGGGATAAGAGAGAGGGTACGTGTTTTTAATACAAGGACAAAATGACGGTTGATGATGGGAAGGAGGGGATTTATTTCATAATAGATCACCATTCAAATCACCTCATTAATATGAGAGTGCGACAAGAGGAGTGGGAAGGTATGAAATTAAGAGGGGAAGAGTACAGGAGCAGGTTCATGGAATTTATGACTCTATATATACCACTCGAAGGGGCAAATGAGAGGGATGATTCCTGCAGGAACAAACGAATGAAAAACTACATCGCTAGTAGATTGGAGTTACCGAAAATGTAGCGGAAAAGTACTGAAAACTTGGTGAGGCAAGTCACGTCATGGGTGTCACCTTTAAATCGCAGTTGGGGAGCATGCATTATCGACTTAAGGTATAATGTTGAAAGGTTGCGTGATTGTGAGTTTGTGGTAGTAATTTTAGCGAGGGAAATCAAGTTATCAAGGGGTGCAATGGTTAAGGGTCGAAGTGCGAGAAGTAGGTTGAGGGGCAAGCCCCGATCGGATGCTTCGGGCTTTGATTCTTGCAAATGGACATGTGTGGACGAAGTAGCAAGGGTTTTTGCTACCAATTACCAATTGATAGTCCCGCGAAAAGGGAAGGTGATTGTGGGAGTCTGGGAGAGTGAGGTTCGGAGGCAACATAGGGTTGTCCCTGGTGGCAGAATAGAGGAGGAAGTGGACTGGATTATCAACATTGGGAAATCCATAGCATGGAAAATTGTACACTACAAGACCTTGGAGACTGCTTGGCATGTCAAGGCTCTAGAGGGGAAGTTGCAAGCAGAGGCAACAGAGGAGAGGACCAAAAGGCAGCTCGAGACAGAAATCCAGTTAAAGGCTATAGACCAATGCCTAAGAGGGATTGAAGAGGTTCTCAAGGGTTTAATGAATATAGAGAAACTGTAAGATGGAATAATTGGGGATATGAACACGATGTTCTCAATATATCTGAAGTATATTCACAATGGGGATATCTCGTTGGGTGAAGCGAAAGGATCTCTAGCTCGTCTGAGAAAATATAGAGTTCAAGAGGCTAGCGGTATTGGAGGCCATCCACTGGTGACTTCAGAGGCTCCAACGGCAAGTCTAGGGACAGATCCAGGAGCGAGGCCAGAAATGGCAACAAATCCAGTCAAATAGGGAAACATATTGTTAGTTGATCATGGTGTTGACCAATCTTCTTTTTAGTTTCTTTTTTTGTTTTTATAGGCAGTATTGTAGTTATTTTGTCAAGTCTAGGTTTGGAGAAAAAAGTTGTAAATATATTCATATAGGCTGACCTGTAAATAGTAGTGGTGGGAAGGGGAAATTTTTAGAACTATATAAAGGGTACCAGAGGCAGAAAAATTTGACGACATGCATGGTTAAATGTGTGATCATGACAATCTTCTTCGGCAATTGGTTTGGTTTCCAATCTGGTAGACCGATTTCTCTTTTTGTACTCTGCGTTTATTTAGTAATGTAATGTATCTTTGATGACTCCCAAAAATACACATAACAAAATTTTAAAGTGTCAAAAATAAACCCCTCCAAAAAAAAGATTTGATGTTGCATCAACATTTTTCAAAATCAACATGAAAATCACTAACATTTAAAAAAAAATATCCATATTTAATATATAAGAAATTTTAAAATGTCAAAAATATGCTTAAAAAAAAGGTTGTTGTTGCATCAACACTTTTCAAAATCGGCATGAAAACCATGATTTTTTTCAACCTATAAAATATGAGAACTCGGTATAGTTCCCATTATAGTTCCCATTAAGTTTTTAATGTATTCCTACTTAGCCTAAGCTAAGAGGAATATACATTTTTGTCTCATTTTATGTTCCATGAATAAATGAATAAAGGAGGACATGTAAAACTCCTGAAAAGAATGAATAAATCAATGCCCATATGAACAGGGACAAATCTGGGCCATGTAAACAAATCACTTGCAGGTGTGAAAGGGGTTTGAGCTATGAGACTGGGTCAACCTTGACCAAATCTACAGCGTTGTCTAGATGCAATGTACCTCATGGATGGACAGCGCAGTTCTAGATGGAGGCCCCTCATGTGAAAGGAGCTAATTCATTGAAGTGGTTTAGGGTTTGACAAGGCCTTCATATTATAAAAGGAAGAGGAGAGCAACAAGAGAGGGTGGTTGATTGTGCATATTTCTGAGTATAGTGTCTGTTTAGACATATACAACCATTCTCGGTTGTTTAGCTGAGAATAGTGATGCTTAGCACTTAGGAGTTCCTATGCAGGGATCCCACCTCTTCCATTGAGGATTTCTTGGAGGATTCTTGCTGATTTCATCCACTATCAGGCATTTGGCCAAGCTCACCTTTCAACTACAGCGTTGGTCCTATTCAGGATTAGGTTTTCCTTGCAAGCTGCAGCAAGTGGAGGTCATATCTGCTCAAATCTAGGCCATTTCAGGCCCTCTTTTCACTGGGAAAGTCTTCTATCCCAAGGGAAAGAGAGTTCTAAACCTTTGGAGCTGATATTTCACATCTTGGCATCAAGCCAACTCAGTGCTTCAGGCTACAGTGCAGTTTCCCTTCCAATACTGCGTTATTTTCAGAGGAAGATTTGCAAGGTGTTTTGATCCCCTTTCTAAGAAGAGATCTTTGGTGCTGGGATTTGCCTTTCACTTTGGTGATCCATGGATTAGCTTGCTGATCCATGTTCTATATAGATCTGATCTGTTCCTATTGTAAAACATCTTCAGAAATTTCTGAATAATATTGCAGATCTGCTATTTTAAACTCAGATCTACTCTTTGTATTACATGATTTGATCAAAACCCCAAGGGGATCTTGTAATAGAGCCTTTCTAGTGTACAGATTTGAAATGGATCTGATATTTTGTACACAGATCTGCTATAGATCTGAAGTGTAACATACAGCTGCTGCAACTCCATAAAATAACGTTGTTAAGCCATTTTGCAGTAAATATATGTGTTGCAACCCTCTTTTCTGAAGAGTTCCTTCTCTTTTGTCTTCTATATTCTGCTGTATAATGTAAGAACATCATTATGGATCTGATTTGATGCTTTATATTCAAAATTTGATCTTTATTATTAGCCTCCTGCTCATGCTTTCAAAACTGCGTTATTTCTGAAGCAGTTTGTTGTACATAGTTGCAGCCCTCTCTTTGGGCGTTTTTCAGCTAGACTAGGTGGTGGGAGATCTATTTACCACACCTAGTTTGATTTGTTTTTGCTCTTCTTTTGGATCTAGACCCCAGATCCACTGATCTAAGGGATCCAGGAGCTGCAAAATCATTTCAGTGCACATATTTCCTAGAAGTGCGTTATTTCAGTAGGCATTTCTTTGTATTCCCATTTGGGGATATTACAGTGGTATCAAAGCTCCTTTCTTGGCACAGCCTGTGCTTTCATTGAAGAGCCAAAGCCAACATGCTTTCAGAAGAAGATGAGCTTCTTACTAAGAGGGAGAAGAGTTATCAGAATAGAAGCCACAAGAAATTTGATTACACCATTGATGATCAAGACAAGGGTAAATCCCCAGAAACTGGAAGTGATAAAGAAGGAGAAGAGTTTGCAAGAACTCTTTTGGTAGCCATGCAATATCTTGCTAGAGAGATCAAAGAGATGAGGCTAGACAAGCTCAAGGAGTCTCCTAGAAGAACTCATCCCGGGGAAAGCTTTGGCATGTCTCACCACTGGAATGATCAACTAGTGAACCAGCCACAAGCTCCACAGCGTTTTACTATGCCTACCTTTTTGGCTATGGAGAATGAAGGGCTTCATGAGCAAGCATCCCTTGAAGACTATTTTGAAGAGTATGAGTCCCAGAATCAGATATTCAAGGACCACCTGAGTTTTCAAGAGTTTTGTCATCTCAAGGACAAAAGAAGACCAAGGCATCAGTATAGAGATGGTGGATTCACTCATAATCATGATCGACATCACTCTATGGGCATATTCTTTTTACCCAAGTTTGATGGGTCATCCACTAGTTCTGCCAAGGCATGGGTAGAGAAGCTGGATATCTATTTTCAGTTGAACAAAGTCCCTGAGATGGAAGCCATCAAGTTTGCAGCACTACACTTTGAAGGTGAAGCACACAACTGGTGGTTCCATGGGTTGTCTACATTGGGCCATGCCAATGTGACTACCTATTCTGAGTTTACTAGAAGACTGGTGGAGAGGTTTGACAGAAAGGATCCAAAAGCACCTTTCATGAGCCTTGCAAAGTTGAAGCAATCAGGTAATGCAGAATCTTATATCTCTGAGTTTCTGAGATTATCTGTTATGGTTCTTGATCTATCTGCTGCAAAGAGGGTGTACATGTTCATCGATGGCTTGGATGAACCTCTGCATGGGTTGGTTAAATCTACCAAGCCAATCACACTACATGATGCCATTAAGAGGACTAGAGACCTTCAAGATGCCTTTCCAAAATCAAAGGCAACTTTCCAGAACAAGCCCTCTTACCTTTCTAAGGGGAAGGAAGATAAAGTTGCTCCTTCCAAGGAGAGCACAGTCAAGAAGCATCTTGATATTGAAGTCCGGAGGGAGCTAAGGAAGAAGAGGCTATGTTTCACTCGCCAAGAATCATGGGCACCGGGACATAGATGTGCTGTTGGGAAAGCACACTACATAGAAGTCTTCTCAGATGTTGAGGAGGAAGAAGAAGATGATGAACCAAGGAGGGGTCACAGCGCTGACAATGTTGAGGGAGATCCATCACCATCAGGAGATGGGAGTGGAGATTTTGCTCCCATTGGAGGAACTCTTGCATATTTGAGGGGAGTACCTAAGTACTTGACCCTAAGAGTTCATGGTTCAATCATGAATCAGAGGGTATTTGTTCTTATTGTCAATGGGGCCACCCACAACTTTATTGATTCTCATCTTGTGCAAAGGAGGGCCATACCCACTGATACCTTTGAGGGGTTTTCTGTTCTAGTCCCAGGAGATAGAACAATGCAATGCATGCATTATGTTCCATCACTTACAGTCACCATGGGATCCTACACTTTGGTGGATCACTTCTTTGTAGTTGACATACCAGATACCAATGTTATTTTGGGTGTTCAATGGCTGATTACATTGGGGAAAGTCACCACTGATTGGGACGCTTTGCAAATGGAATGGGTGGACAAGAAGAGTGGTACCCTCACATGATCATAGGTATGCATTCTTACCCCACACCTAACACTTCCACACAGAAAATAGAGATGGATTTGCATAGTGGAAGCAAGGATCTCACTATCCCTTCTCTCATGTTCATGAGATTCTTGCAAGGGACATTCTCATCTAGTGGAAAACCACCAAGGAGGCCACCAGATTCAGTTTTAGTGGGAGATATCTCACTACTTGATGCTCCAAAATCAGATCCAGGAGGGAAGGGAGCATTAAGAGACACAGCTACAGCGCTGGTAGGCTTGAGCAAGCACCAGGAGGAGGGGAATTCTCCTCTCTCATCATCCTCACCATCCTACATTTCTGATTCTGTGCTGTTGGAGGAGGGAAAGGGGAGGTATGTCCTCCCTACTTGTACCTTTGTCATAAGAAATGTCAAAGAAGAGATCAGCAACATGGCAGGCAATCTTATTGATGCATCATCAGCGTTGTCCTTGTTGGGGAGTGTAGATCTATATTGGAGATCCCAGCTGTTGGTGGATTACTCCAAGGATCCCTACACTTGTATGATGTTGGATGGCCAAGTGCATGGAGAGGGTTATCTAATCCATGAGGGAGTCATTTATCACTATGATAGGATCTTCTTGCCTAGAGCCTCCAAGCTCAAGGAGGAGATGCTACACTGAGGGCCTTCAAGGAGCTCTGTTTCAGCCCTACCTATTCCATGAAGATCTGCAGCACTATCATGAGATGTTTTGAATGGGAAAGCCTTGGAGGAGAGCTACATCAGCATTTTCTAGAATGCAAGAGCTATGTGCAGTTGGGGCAGCCAAAGGACTCTATGTAAGAGTCATTTCAGTCATTTCTTCCTTCTCTTAAAGAGGGAGAGAAATTTATGCACAATTCCATGTTTCAAAGAAACATTGATGGTGAAAAATATGAACATGTAATGCAAGCTTTATTTTCTTATTTGATGTATTCTTTCACCATGTTGTTGCAGGCCATGTCTCCCAAGAGGAGTGTTGTACCATATGAATCTCATGGCAAACTTTGGGCCACTGCAAACTCTCAACTTGGCCACTCCCTTGCTATGCAAAAGGAGATTCCTTTTCATGATGGGTGCTTCCCAAAGGCACCAAACATATCTCACACTTTCAGCCATGGTGAGATAGCTTGTGAAGCAAGTAAGTGGTGGAGGAACCACTTACCATACATTGATCTGATGCAAGCAGGAGATACACTGCACTGGCACCCTATGTGGGATTTTGACCCCCCTCATCATGCTCAAGTTTTTGTTTGTATATATGTCATTATGCTTCCATACTTGGATGATATAGTTGTACTTTTCATGGGATTGTATGGAGAGAGGATGGGCAGTTTGTATGTACCACATGGAATGGAACTTCTCTGTGTACGTCATGCTACATGTTTTAGAGAGAGCATTGCTCTAGCCATGTTTATTTCTGTTGAATTTTTCACTCCTTGTGGGATGGACTATGTACATCTTATGATGACTTTGGATGAACAATTCATGTTATATTGGCTTGGTGAACACTTGGCTTATGAGGAGGACTTGATCCTTAATGGTGTCACCAATGGAGGTGGAGAAGTACTGCATCACTCACCCTATCAGTTGCTTGAGAACAAGCAACATTTTGGAGGGGAGGACTGTAATATTCCTACTTAGCCTAAGCTAAGAGGAATATACATTTTTGTCTCATTTTCTGTTGCATGAATAAATGAATAAAGGAGGACCTGTAAAACTCTTGAAAATAATTGATAAATCAATGCCCATATGAACAGGGACAAATTTGGGCCATGTAAACAAATCACTTGCAGGTGTGAAAGGGGTTTGAGCTATGAGACTGGGTCAACCTTGACCAAATCTACAGCGTTGTCTAGATGCAATGTACCTCATGGATGGATAGCGCAGTTCTAGATGGAGGCCCCTCATGTGAAAGGAGCTAATTCATTGAAGTGGTTTAGGGTTTGACAAGGCCTTCATCTTATAAAAGGAAGAGGAGAGCAGCAAGAGAGGGTGGTTGATTGTGCATATTTCTGAGTATAGTGTCTATTTAGACATATACCATTCTCTGTTGTTTAGCTGAGAATAGTGTTGCTTAGCACTTGGGAGTTCCTATGCAGGGATCCCACCTCTTCCATTGAGGATTTCTTGGAGGAGTCTTGTTGATTTCATCCACTATCAGGCATTTGGCCAAGCTCACCTTTCAACTACAGCGCTGGTCCTATTCAGGATTAGGTTGTCCTTGCAAGCTGCAGTAAGTGGAGGTCAGATCTACTCAGATCTAGGCCATTTCAAGCCCTCTTTTCACTGGGAAAGTCTTCTATCCCAAGGGCAAGAGAGTTCTAAACCTTTGGAGCTGATATTTCACATCTTGGCATTAGGCCAACTCAATGCTTCAGGCTATAGCGCAGTTTCCCTTCCAGGACTGCGTTATTTTCAGAGGAAGATTTGCAGGGTGTTTTGATCCCCTTTCTGAGAAGATATCTCTGGTGCTGAGCTTTGCCTTTCACTTTGGTGATACATGGATTAGCTTCATGATCCATGTTCTGTATAGATCTGATCTGTTCCTATTGTAAAACATCTTCAGAAATTTCTGAATAATATTGCAGGTCTGCTACTTTAAACTCAAATCTACTCTTTGTATTGCATGATTTGATCAAAACCCCAAGGGGATCTTGTAATAGAGCCTTTCTAGTGTACAGATCTGAAATGGATCTGATATTTTGTACACATATATGCTCTAGATCTGAAGTGTAACATACAGCTACTACAGCTCCATAAAATAATGTTGTTAAGCCATTTTGCAGTAAATACATGTGTTGCAGCCCTCTTTTCTGAAGAGTTCCTTCTCTTTTGTCTTCTATATTCTGTTGTATAATGTAAGAGCATGATTATGGATCTTATTTTCTGTTGTATATTCAAAATTTGATCTTTATTATTGGCCTCCTGCTCATGCTTTCAAAACTGCGTTATTTCTGAAGCAATTTGTTGTACATAGCTGCAGCGCTCTCTTTGGGTGTTTTTCAGCTAGACTAGGTGGTGGGAGATCTGTTTACCACACCTAGTTTGATTTGTTTTTGCTCTCCTTTTGGATCTAGACCCCAGATCCACTGATCTATGGGATCCAGGAGCTGAAAACTCATTTCACTACACATATTTTTCAGTGTGTTATTTCAGTAGGCATTGTTGTGTATTCCCATTTGGGGATATTACAATTAACTTTGTTTAGAGCTTGGATATGTAAAATAGGTAAAAAAATTGGCTAATTTGTAGTTGATGGAATTATAGGCACTACCACAATCAACCAATATTGTTACCTTTTTTCTTTCAATATCCTTCCATATTGAAATTTTTAGGGAGTGTTAATACTAGTCAAAGAATGAGAAAATATAGTTCGAGTAATCTCATATGGATCTATATCTTGAGAAGGTTCCAAGTCTTGTTCTTCTTCATCTTCATAATCTATATATAATAATTTCTTTCACTATATCTATCCCCATTATTGTACTTACTATCATGATTGAAACATAGTTCCTTTTCTATTGTTTCAATAAATTGTCGAGGTGTCAACCTTGTAGGTTTACTAAGGTTAGGAATGGGAATAGTGTGTTCCTTGTAGGTGTTAGCATCAACCCTTATACTAGTTATATGTTTACAATCAACTCTCCTTGCCACATTGAAATCCTTATTCAAGGATTGAGGTTCAAAGATATGCAACTCATGTTGTATGCTCTCCTTTAAACAACACATAAAGAGGTCCAACAATTTATCCCATCTTCACACTTAGACTTGACTTTTGAATGTGTTATGTAACCAAGCCTATTTATTTGAGATTTACCAATTGACTAAAGGATGTGTTTCTCATATTATCTTCATAATGCATTATTAGTTCATCTGTAAAAATGGACCAAGAGATAATAAATTCCTTCTAACATTCACAAAGCCTTCAGCACCACACAACTTTATCATTATCTAAAAATAAGGATGAAAGAGTTACTTTTGTATGGTTGGCACTTGGTGCAGATCAAAAATATACTTCATCTACAATATCCATGTCATGATATCATCGCCATCAAACTTGGGAATGAAATAATTTTCCTTGGTCCTAAATTGAAACCATGATAATTTTTTGGATGTTTTTGTGATGAATGGTTTAGTATCTAAGACTCTGTCCTATTTTTATCCACATATGTTAGTGTGTTATCCATATGTGACTAGGATTTTATCTCCTTTTTCTCATTATCCTCTTCTTTATGAGAATAAATTATTATAAAGAGATTAATTTTGATAAATCTTTCACAATCTCCTACTCCATTTCTTTTAAATATTCCTTATGTGTCATTTTTGTCTTCTTTGAAATATACATTATGTGCCAACTCTTTGAGATGCTTGTCATGTTTAAATTTATATTATCTTTAAAAAAATTGAATTATGTTTCACTTACCATATTTATAGTGTCAAACATTTTTTCCATGCTCAAGCCTGATCTGTTTTCTTCAAACTCCAACAAGTCTCCTTCAATTTCAAGTCTCCAATAGGATGTTAGGCCTAAGATACCGAAACTTGTTTTTTTGGTGTTTTTCAAGCATGCAAACTTACAAAATTTCTATTGTGCCAATATATCCCCAGCATGCTCGAAATTTGGCCTTGGAACACCCTAGTATGTCTTATGTATAGTCCCACAAATGGCACTAAATTCAAACCTCACAATATGCATATGTTGCTATTTTACCAAAACCAACTATTTGAGCCTAATTTGATGGAGAACCAAATTCTTAATTTTTTACTCAATGTACTTTTGTCTTTCCTTTATCAACCTTGAAATTTGCAATCAATTCCATTGATCCAAAAAAAAAGTTTGAAATGGTTAGATAACTCATTTTAGGATCCCAAACAAGAATCATGATAACTCTAACACCAAATGTTATGACCAAATAGCCAAATAAGCATAAAAAGTATCAAATTCAATAATGTTAGACATTAATCATGTGAAACAATGAATGAACCAAAATCTTCTTTAAGGGGGGGACTACTTATTAGAAGATATCAAATGCATAATATAAGATGATCCTTTGAATGAGTCTCCTTGATGTATATATAGGAGACAAAGAATTATAGAAATCAATAATAAGTTGACATAACTATAACTCATGCAGTGATAATGAATGATAGTTCTTGTTAGGGTATTAAAATTGATATAACATCGACTTAGTGTGACTATATCGTTGCCACTTAGTCTCAATCTATGATATTTTAATGACTTGTGATTAGTGTGGATGACAATCTCCTTCCCTGTAATGTAATCTCTCATGCCTTTTACTACTAAATGTAGAATGAAGTAGTCCTTATCATAAGTAAGGTAATCCATAACAACTTTATTAAAGGTTTCTAAATGATAAGCAATTGATCTTCCTTCTTACATGAGGACAACCCTATGGCATAACTTATGCGTCAAACTCAATCTTAAAAGTCTTCTGCAAAATTTAAATCCCTCGACACAAGTTCTTCACATATCTTTGCTTCATAGCATTGAAATATTTCTCTTGAAACTTTGTTCGAACACATTTATGTTGTTATTTTTTCAAGGAATGTAATGATGCAATAATACCCAAAAACATGGGATGAACTTATGAAGATACTAATAATGTCCAACATAACTCCTTACCTTATTATATTCATTGATCTAAACCACAATCTATAATCTAAATGTTAGTTGGGTTTATCTTCAATTAATCTCCACCAACCAGAGTGTCAATGAAGGGTTTGAGAATGTCATTCATCAACCTCATGAATTTGGCTAGTACATTAGCAAGCCCAAAAGGCATTACCAACCATTCAAAAAACCCCTACTTTCTCTTAAAAGTGGTCTTCCAAGTGTTTTCTTCCTTAGTCCTTACTTGATGCAATCTATATTTGAGATTGAACCTTGAAAAATAATTTACTCCTTATCGATAATCTAATAAGTCATGAATCCTTAGAATATGATAAAGGTTCCTGAATATAGTTTCATTCGATGCAAAAAAATTCAACATATATACATAAAGTACCATCCTTATTTAGAACCAAAACAATATGAGATCTATTAGGGGAAAATTTCACTATGATGTCCCCTTGTTGATATAACAGCTCTTAAATATGCTTCTTTATATCCTTTCTTTCCATGACACAATTTCAATTAAACCAAAATTTGGTAGGGGTGACTTTGGAAATAGTCACATGTATTTTGTAATAGTCACCTTATTTTCTGTTATGCAACCAGCGCACAAAACAATAGAAATAATAGATCAACAACTTATAAAATGCCCTCTTCGAGGGGTAAAACTTTTTTACATTACATAAATGAACAATTCTTGGATGATTCAAATGAAAAAACCTTTTTTCTATATATAGGAGTATAAGGGGTCACAATATAATCAGAGCCGACATAACAATAATAATATAATGGCACAACAATAACAAAAAGGGGGTTACACTAACAATAACAAAGGGGATAAACTATTATTATAGTGACCTAACATGCCCCTCTCCTTCAAAAGAGTGTTGTCCTCAGCGCTTGAGTAGTTATGGATTCTTATGTATAAAATTTTCATCCTCCCATGTCGAATTTTCAACATGTGAGTTCTTCCACTTGATGAGATACTCTGAAATTGATTGATTTCACAGCTGTCAAGTTTTTTTTTCCATCACTGCTTTAGGTTCCAATATTATTTGTCCTTCCTCGTTAAGTTATGGAAATATTTTTTGAACTAGAATCTTGTCACATATAACCTTCTTTAAGCATGAAACATGGAAAAATAGGTGCACTTGGGAAGATGCAGGAAGCTCCAATTTGTATGGCATAGTACCAATATTTGCAACACCTTGTAAGGACCATAGTACTTTGGTGATAATTTATTATCCTTCTTAGCTTTATTGAGGGACATTTGTTTGTATGCTTGTAGCCATAAAAATACCCAGTCACCTACATCAAAACTTTATTGATTTTCTTGTTGTTTCATTCAATTCTGCACCAAAGTGAGGTTATCCTTTAAGAGTTGGAGAACTTGTTGTTGATGCTCGATGTGATATTCCACTACTTGAACCTTAGAATTTTCTCTTAAATGTGATGTGATGGAAGGTGGATGATATCCATAAAGTGCCATGAATGGGGTCATTTTTGTTGCAGTATGGAAGGAATTGTTATACCACCATTCAACCAAAGGTAACCACTTGAACCATTGTGTTTATTTATCATATACAAAGAAACGAATATGTCCTTCCAAACATTTATTCACTATCTCAGTTTGTCCATCAGTTTTAGGATGATAAGATGATCTATGAGCTAATTGAGTACCTAGACAAGAAAATAATTGTGTCCAAAAATTTCCAGTAAAAATGTGAGCTTTGTCTCTTACAATAATCTTTGGGTTTCCATGTAGCTTTTGAATAGTTTCCATAAATGCGGTAGCAACTGTGTTGTCTTTAAATGGATGAGATAATGCACAAAAGTGTGCATACTTGGTAAGTCTATCAACTATCACCATGATGACATTTTTTTCGTTGGACTTGGGTAAACCTATGATAAAATCCATTGAAACCTCCTCCTAGCGTTGACTTGAAATGGATAAAGTTTGTAACAGACCTGGGGTCTTAATTGTCTCATCTTTATTTTGTTGGAAAACCAAACATTCCCTGACAACTTTTGAATATCAAATTTAAGGCCATCCAAAAAAAAACCTTCTTGATCATGTGGTAAGTTTTTAAAAATCATAAGTGCCCTCCTAAGGGAGAGGTGTGAAATTCCAAAAGAATATTTTGTTTGATTTGGGAATTATTACAAAGATATAAGAGATATTTATACCATAATGAATCATTTTTCCAACTAAATGTATCAGATGTACTAGGATTTTGCTGCAACTTTTGAATGAGTGTCCACACTTCTTCGTCATTATTCCATTCACCCCTTGCTTTGGTTGTTGTTAATTTTGGACAAATAGGTCCAAACTCCATGTTGTGATGCTCAGATAAAGATGCCAATATTTTTAATGGACTCCTCTTTTGGAGAGGTGCAAGATCGATCTAAAGATAATCTTAATCCGATGAGCAGAACATTTATTTTGAATTGATTCAAAGTATGTGTAGGTCGGCCTTAAGGTTTTGTGCCCCAACAGTTGTGTCCCACACCCTCACTGATGGATATAAATTGATCAACGTTGGAGGACGTTTTCACTCATCTCATCCTCACACATTTCTCTCTATTCATCTGATTGGTTCGATGACCTTGGAGGCTCTTCTCTCCACACGTGGGAAACTTCCAGCAGCAACACATTTATGATTTCGGTCTAGGGTTTCTGCAGCAAACTTTGACAAGCATTGAATTTGGTCAATGCAAGGTCAAACAGACCTGAAACTCTCCCAAAAGTTCTATTTCCAAATCTGCATTTTTTGGCACTATTCTCGAGGCTAGATGTTGACTTTGACTTTTTTGTGTTGACCAAGATGCTATTGTTGTTGCATTGACCATTGACTGACATCGTTGACTTTTGAGTTGACCATTTGGCTATCCTAGAGGGTTGTGTGACATTTCTGGTTAGCTGACCATATTGAGACTTTGCTGGTTGAAGCATCTTGTTGACCGTCGTAATGTACTAACACACTTATATATTTCTGGCTTGTCTTCTGTCGATGTACTGGTATGTTCTATCAACATTTTACTTTATTGTTTATTTGATTACTAATGGATATTGGGATAAAAAGTAAAGTTGCATCAAGCATAGAACATCTACATAAATTTACATGGTATCGGAGCTGAGGTGAAGACAAAGCCCTAATTTGTAGCAATCATCGAAGAAGAGGATGGGTTCCTCAAACTACAATGGATTTAAGGCTGATGACAAATTGACTTGGAAGGATGACTTCCATGCTTGGAAGATGACATTGGATCTTAATTTGGAATACCAAGATGTCATGGACTATGTGCAGGGTAAAATCCAAGAGCCTCCATCCACTACAACCATTGTTGCCAAAACAAAGTACAAGAAGGGAGAAATCAAAGCAAAGCTGATGATCAGGGACTGAATTCATAAGAGTCTGGTTGCCTACATATCTGAGCTGGGCACATCCAAGGATATGTTTGATAAGTTGGTCCACATGTTCAAAGCCAACAATGTGAATCAAGTCCTATTCTTCAAGAACCAATTGAAGAATCTGAAGAAAGACAGGGATGAGTCTGTTCAATCATATTTTCTGAAGCTGTCCGAGATCAGGAATAATTTGCTGGTTATTGGAGAGAAAATAGTTGATCGAGAGATGGTACTCACCGCACTTGGAGGTCTCTCATTCGAATGGCATGTAATCAACACTACCATTCTCAATAACAATGTCATACCTAATTTTGACGAAGTATTATCGAGATGCATACAAGAAGAGACAAGGATGAAGGAATATGAAAATGAAGGAAATGATGCCTTCGCTGCTCATTCTAAGAAGAAGAACTTTGGTGGTCCAAGGAACAAAGGAAGAGCAAGACCCCAAGGAAAGAAGGGAAATTGTTACACTTGTCACAAGCTAGGTCACTATGCTAGAGAATGCCCTTTCAAGAAGGATTCTCCCAATGATGATGAAAACAACAACAACCAGAGGAATGGCAATCAAAGGAACAACAGGTTCAAGGGGAAGAGGAAGGCTCCCTCCAGCAGAAATGGTCAAACTTTCAAAAGGTCGAGAAATTCCAGGTATGAGGAATCAAATGTTTTTGATACAAGAAATGACTTCATTATTGTATCTGCCCTCTCTACTGCATCTCCACCGGAAACTATGGATGTCTAGTTGATAGATAGTGGTGCCTCAAGGCACATCATTGGGTTCAAGGAAGCACTCTCTGATATGGTTGAGAAGGATACTAAATCTGGAAATTATCCTTGGAGATAATTCCACATATCCCATGAAAGGGACAGGGGTTGTGACCCTCCACTTGTCTCAAGGTCAAGTCCTTCGCTTGCAGGATGTACTCTATGTACCTAATTTGAAGAAGAACCTTGTGTCTATATCGGCCATCGAAGACAAAGGTTTCAATGTGGCATTCATTTATGGGAAGGTGTGAATGTGGAAGAAGATTTTCAAGGAAGCTATCACGATTGGGTTTAGAGTTGATACACTCTACCAGGTTGGAGGAAGTCCACTAGGAGCGATGATGTGTGATACTATCCGACAGACTGAACTATGGAACCAGAGGTTTGGACACCTTCACTACAAAGCCCTTCCCGAAGCAAGGAAGGTGGTGACAGGGATGCACGAGTTCTCAAATAATCATGAAGGTGTATGTCAGGGTTGTGCCGAAGGAAAGCATACAAGGGGACCTTTCCCCTCAAGTATCACAAAGACATATCATGTTTTGCAATTGATACATTATGATCTGTCTGGTATGCTGCCCTTGACATCCTTGGGAGGATGTTCTTATTATATGACATTCATATATGACTTCTCTTGCAAAAATTGGATATACTTCTTGAAGAAGAAGGATGAGGCTTTCATGTGGTTTTGTACCTTCAAAGCCTTGGTGGAAAATCTGACAGGGAAGAAGTTCAAGATATTGAGGACCAATAATGGCACTGAATATGAGACGAATGAGTTCAATAACTTTTGCAAAGAAGCTGGCATCAAGAGGGAGACCACAATTGTCTATACTCCTGAGCAGAATGGCATTGTTGAATGAAAGAACATGACCATTGTGGAAGTTGCCTGTGCCATGCTATGTGACCGAGGTCTACCGAAGTTTCTGTGGGGAGAAGATTCAAACACTACTGTGTACACACAAAACTGATGCTCGCATTCCGCCTTGGACTCCAAAACTCCCGAAGAGATTTTCTCTGGTAAGAAACCTGACGTCTCATATTTTAGAGTTTTTGGATGTCCTGTTTATTTTCATGTGCCGAAGGAGAAGAGGAGCAAGTTGGATGCTTATGGGAAGAAGGGAATGTTTGTGGGCTACAACGAAACTTGGAAGGCCTATAGTTTCTATGTTCATGGTCGAAGGGAAGTGGAGATATGCCATGATGTTACCTTTGATGAAGATACTTCCCTGAGGAAAGTAGTGAATCTTCCAAGATCTGAGGAAGATAATGAAGCAAGGCTTAGAAATCAATAAGAACCGAAGGATGAGACAATGTCCGATGTTGAAGGATTGATGGACGCGATTGATCCACCTCCTTCAATGAGGAAAAGGCCATCATGGCTCAGGGAAACTCTCGAGAATGCTGAGGGACATATGGCCCCAAGGGGGACATTCGGTGAAAGCAAGAAGCCGAATAGATACCAAGGGTATCTAGGAGCCATGAGTACTATCGTACAATCTGAGCCTAGATCTTTTGAGGAAGCCATAAAGCATCAAGTCTGGAAGGATGCTATGCACGAAGAGTATGAGTCCATAATGAAGAATGATATCTGGGATGTGGTTCTGAGAATGGAGGACAAAGCAGTTGTCACCTCTAAATGGCTCTACAAGATCAAGCATGGATCTGATGGAAGTGCTGAATAGTTCAAGGAAAGATTCGTTGCCCGTGGCTTCTCTCAAAAGGAATGTGTAGGCTATGATGACATATTTGCACTTGTGGCCCGATATACCACCATCTGATCTATCATAGCCCTTGTTGCTACGCAAGGATGGAGTCTTCATCAAATGGATGTGAAGACCGCATTTCTGCATGGTGCAATAAAGGAAGAGGTGTATGTGGAGAAACCTTTGGGGTTCGAAGTCTATGATCGGGACACCCATGTCTACAGGTTGAAGAAAGCCCTCTATGGGCTGAAGCAAGCACCCATAGCTTGGTACGAGAGGATAGATAGCTACCTGATGAAGCTGGTCATCACTCGTAGTAATGTTGATCTTGTTAGAGTCGGTATGTTCATCCCTTCGTCAGAGATCAAAAATCTCTTTTGTTGCATTTCATTTTAGGTGTCTCATTTATCTCTGTCATTTGCATTCCATTAGGAGCATCGGTCTTCTGACGGAAGGGTCTTGTCGCTCATGTCCCTCGTGTCGTGTACCTGCTGGCTCAGGTATGTTCATCGAGATTCATCAAAATCAATTTTAAAGTCATTTACAGTCCTGTTTGATCTTTGGGTCAGCAAAGAGTTTTTTAGGGTTTTTCAGTCATTAGGTCTAGGGTTCAGTCTTCAAAATGTTTAATAACTCCAGCAGGCACATGAGGGAGGCTCAAAATAAGTTTTCATCACAAAATTTCATCGTTATAATGATTGATCATGACTTTTCTTCAAAACTCTGTTTTGAAGAAAATCGTCATTTTGTCCTTTGTAATAAATGACATGTATATTTTCAAAAAAATTCAGTTGTCAAAATCTTTGGGCGTAGCCCTGGTCGCCTTTGCCAAAACATGCCACTCACCCCTGCAAAACATAGACAAGAGTTTCGTCATTCAATTCAAGAAAGGTCAAAATGGAAACAAAAGTAGAGTTTGTATTAAAATGTGAAAAGTGCCAAAGTTCTGCAACATTACAAAGTGGGTTGGTCAAAATGAAAAATCAAAATGCATTGATATTTGAGATATTTTCCACATCCAAACTTCATTTGCACGCCAAGGATAGGAGAGAAGCCGAGTTGAAATTTGGAGGAGCGAAGACAGGGTTTTGGAGGACCGACTGTGTGTTGAATCTGCTGCGCGGCACGTTGGGAGGTGGTCGCAGCGCACTGGCAAGTCGCGACGCATAAGACTGCTTTCCACTGTGCATTTTTAAACTAGTGCGGCACATACAGTGAGCGCGACGCACTGAGTTTTGTGCGCGGCGCACAGAGCCGACAGGAAAAATTTCACCTCTGCCCAAACAAAATTCAAATCGACTCAGTCTTCTATGAACCAAGTAAGTGTGTGAGCCTTTGCCATTGCTATTAAATGGTGTTTGCTGTGATTTAAAGAGAATAATATAAGAGTTGAATGGTAAAAATATAAACCCTACTCTCTTGTTAAAAATGGCTCTTATAGGGTTTGAAATTTTAGTTTTAAAGTTTGATCTTGGTGCCAATCCCCCACATTATTCATTCTTTCCCATCACTGATACATAATCATTATAATCCCTCCCCTTTTCCCTTATATCTGAAAACCGCTTATATCATGTATTCCCATTTATCCATATCCCTCAATCCTTCCATTCCTTATCATTATCCCTTTCCTCATATCATTTGCAAAATCCCTAAATCCCCAATTCCCAACAGTCAAGTGACTGTTAGCACACCTTAATTTCACTTAACAAACTCCACTTTTCCCACTGTTCCATATTCCTCACAGTCCCTCATTTCCCTTTGGCACATTTGGCAATTGAAACAAAGGCACCAATTTGTCATTTTCAACAAACCAAACATACATTTGGTATAGACTTGCAAACACCATGACGGAAACAGACTCATCATATGAGCAAGACAGTGACTCTACCACAAAGCTTCATGCACCGAGAAGGCCTCGAAAAGGAGGCAAACACGTGAGGGAGGAGCCCACCTCATTGACTCAGTTGGAGGCCTGCCCACTTGCCATGGCATGTTTCTGAGAGCAGTCATGCTATCAGTATTGTGAGAGGATTGCTCAGATTTGACATCATCAGGAGTTGGCCCGGTTGTTTGTTTTACATTTGCGAGATGGTCAGGTTACTCTCGCTGGTGTAAATTTCACCTTGACACCAGAAACCATTTCTCAGGCAACAGGAATACCGAACGTAGGTGAGGAGTGGAACAAAAGACAGCAGGTAGATAGAGTTCATTACGAGCCATACATCAGGCTTGACTATCTGAGGCAGCTCAGCAGGGTATTCCCTTTCCGATTTCTGAAGGAATCCTACGCGCCATTGATGAGACTCATTATCAGGTACTTCAGTTGTGAGGGCCGGTTCTCATGCCTTTATGCATACCACATCAGGTTGTTGATGCATTTCACGAGAGTGAAGATGATGAACATTCCATATTTCATGTGCCAAAACATAGAGAGGATGACTACTCTTGTGCAGAAGAAGACTCCAGAGCAGCAGCACAACAGCATTTATCATTATGCGCTCATCAAGATCATTGTGGTACATCAGCTTGGATTGCAGAGCATTGCATGGGAGGATTTCATTTCCCGTGACTTTTTCACAGCCCCTCAGCCTCCTCCAGAGATTGTTCATGATGCGGGTGAGCCTTCACATCAGTTTGAAGGTCCCTAGACAGAGCCTATTATCGGTGTGCCAGTATTTGTTACTTATCAGAGAGGCACGAGATCATTATTTGCAGCAGCCCGACGAGTACTATCTCCACCCGAGCTGGAAGGGGTCTCGTTACCGTCGTCATCAGCACAGGTACAGGTACAGGACAGAGGAAAGAGGCCTATGCAGGAGGAGGGCCCTTCAGGAGGTCAGGATACTGATTTTACATTGATTGATGTGGACATGAGCTCTCCAAACTCAAAACTGAGAGAGATCATTCAGGAGCATAAAACTGAGATCAGCACATTGACCGACAAGTTGCAGAGAACTCAATGGATCATAAACTATCTGGAGCAGCAGAATAAGCAGTTAGAGGATCATCAGACGATCATGGAGTTACAAAACATCTGTGAGAACCGGCAAGCTGCCCGAAGAAGCCCATCCGAGATGACACCTATTGAGCGGGAGATTGAGGCCGATAGAGAGACATGGCTTAAGAGGGTCAACATGCATCTTGAGAAGCTGTTGGAGAAAGCAAAAAAAGATAAAAACATGCTCTGACACATGAAGAACCACTATTGGGCACGCACACATGTTTGCAAAGCAAAGATCAAGATCCTGAAAGCGAGGCTAAGAAGGGCACTGAGGAGGCGCAAAAGGCATGATTAACTCCAAATCTTGGCTGAAGCTTCTTTGGCTGAGCATGGTACTTGATGAGGGACCTTCAGTCCAAATTTCAAGGAATTTGGAGAAAATTTTGTCATTTTTTGAATTTTTTGGTCACAAAACAGGTTTTTCTACCTGACGCGTAGCGCCACCTTGCGCACACTTACGATTGGGAGGTCCTCTGAAGGAAAACTTGGTATTTCTGGATTTTTTATGAAAATTTATGCATGCTCAGGAATGTCCCAAGGATTTCATGAAGTTCTGGGTGGCCTAAAGGGTCAAAAACACCTTGAAAATGGCCTTTCTGCCACTTTTTGCACACACAGGAACCAGTCTTGGGAGATTGAACTTTTGGAGTGGCAAATGGACACCAAATCTAGAAATTTTACTTGGGTTGGAAAGTAGACAGGTAGGGCTTTCCAACGAGCTATCATGAGCTCAATTTGTACTTCGGGAAGGGCCTCAAAATCAGCTCCAAAGTTGTGCTACGCATAGAGATTTTGGGCGCGGCGCATAGAGGATTTTGGCCTATTTTTCACTCCACAGCTCAGAATTTTGCCTAGTTTCGGCCAGTTTTACTTTTTTATGTAACTATTGATCTATCTTGATGTAATTGCATAACCATGATGTAATTTTGGCACATTTTTACTTTTTCTAGAAGATTCATTCACCAAAAGGTGAAATGTGAGTGAATGGATCAGTTTCCTAGCATATAGAGGCAAGTTGTTTCATGGCCTATTTTCTAGTTCCTAGTTTAGATATGGTTGAAACAGCTCCTAGAATGATGAGCTCGACCCCTAGAGGCATGGGGAGGGGTTAAACTTGTCTATATATTGTATTTTCTAAGACATTTTCAGGGTTGGACATTTGGGATTGCATAGCACTTCATTGTACATTCATTCTGCAATTTTGGCAAAGGAATAGACCAGGGTTTGTAGCCCTCTTTGGGATCCTTGTGGCTCTGTGTTTTGATGATGTTTCTCTTTATGTATATATAAGTTTCATTGATGTTTTTTGTGTACCATTTCTCTGCTCCTTTCTTCTTAAATTAAGCAAATCAGTGCTAAAGGTAGAATTCAGTAGCTTGCTTTGCTCTGCCTTTAGTTTTGTTTAATTTTACATGTTTTCGTCTATTTGAGGAGGACTCTTGAGATCCTCTTGCCCTCTTCAGCTCCCCACCATTATGATCCTTCCATTCAAATCAATTTAAAACATCAAAACACGTGCCTTCCTCGCCCCAATCAGAACTCTGCAAGAACTAGGCCTAATCCCCGCACCCAAAACTGCCTTTCCCTTTTTTCCAACGAAAACCCCCAAAATCAAAATCAAACTCCTTTATTTATATACCTAGCCTAAAATTATTTGTTGTTTCAGTCATCTCAAGCCCTATTGCTTACTTTTCGCTGAGATTGACCCGAAGAGAGCCCTCTCCTGTTCTGGTAGGGCTAGCTACCAGACTGAGTGTGGTTTGATGTTACCCTGAACTCTGCCTTCCTTCAGCCTAAGGTAGATTTAGGCAATAAAAGATATGAAAATTTACTTCAAGGTTGATAGGGAAAAGCCTCTCATTCTAGTGTTGTATGTGGACAAACTCTTCCTGACAGGTGTTGACCCTCTCATTCATCAGTACAAGAGGGAGCTCGCTGCTGAGTTCGAGATGAAGGACCTAGGATTGATGCACTACTTCCTAGGTCTGGAGGTCTGGCAGAGACCTGGCAAGATTTTCCTTTCTCAAGGAAAATATATTGTGAAGCTTCTTGAAAGAATTGGTATGGTGGACTATAAGTCCGTGTCGACACCGATGGAGCTCAACTTTAAGAGGTTGAGTGGCAGCGCTGCTGGGCCCGTGTTAGCAAATCCTACTGAGTATCATCAACTCGTAGGGCCCTGATGTTCTTAGTGAACACCTTTCCGGACGTATGTTTTGTAGTGAACACTTTGAGTCAACACATGGTTGAGCCTCATCACTTTCACTGGGTTGGTGCCAAGAATTTTTTGAGATATCTTCGGGGCACGATAAACCATGGGTTGAGATACACTTCCGGGAGCATGAAACTCCATGGATATACTAATTTTGATTGGGCTGGTAGTGTGGTGGGTCATAAGAGCACATCGAGATGCTACTACACACTTGGTTCTGCTTCGATATCATGGATGAGCAGAAAGCAGAAGTCAGTGGCTTTAAGCACCATGGAGGCCGAATACATTGCAACGAGTAAGGCCTGTTGTGAAGCAGTCTGGTTACAAAAGCTCTTTAGTGAGCTATTCGGCCATGTGTTATATACCACTGTGATACTCTGTGATAACCAGAGTGGGATTCACTTGTCCTAGAATCTCGTGTTCCACAATCGATCCAAGCATATTGATATCAAGTACCACTTTATTCGGGATATGGTACAACGAGGTGTCGTAAGGCTCAATCATATAGGAACTAATGAGCAGGTCACAGATATTCTCACAAAGCCCCTGGGGAAGGTCAAGTTCCTAACCTTCCGTGAGAATCTTGGTATCGTGGAACGACCCTATTCTGAGGGTCCTGTTGGACAATGAGCTCTGAAGCTCTAGGGGCTTTGGGGATAGCTTCTCGGAGTTATAAGAAACCACATGGCTAGGATTTTCGAACCTTGTTGGTGTGCTCTACCCCACTGTTATGATGTTTGAGTTGGTTCACCTCTCATTATCTGTTCCCCATATGCATCCTACTCATTGAGTTCAGGGCTCATGGGCAGTACCTCTCATTTGCCCAATGAGGTGGGAATAGCTAGAGACTAGTGGTAAATACTGATGGATGCATCAGAGATTGTCGTACTCTCTATCTAGGATGACATGGTCAAACCACTTGATCTGGGATCAAGTATAGTGAGGTTTCAGACCTCCAACTGAATTCGGGTCAGGTAAACCAACTTCGGGTTGGTATGAGACTCTTTGTGAGTCCTATAGAGGTTTCAGACCTTTGGGCTAAATCTGTCAGCCGGGAATGATGTCTTTGTGACTGACCCACTTTTGTTCTGAAAAAAAAGAAGCCAGTAAAGCAAGTTACGGCGGGATGACACACTATTTTTGGATTGCACAGGTGGATGGAGTTCTCCCTAGTTAAGAGGGAGTGTTAATTTTGGACAACTAGGTCCAAACTCCATGTTTTGATGCTCAGATGATGATGCCAATATTTTTATTGGACTCCTCTTTCGGAGAGGTGCAAGATCTATCTAAAATATGATCTTAATCTGATGAGCAGAACATTTATTTTGAATTTATTCAAAGTATGTGCAGGTCGACCTCAAGGTTTTGTGCCCGACCAGTTGTGTCACACACCCTCACTGATGGATATAAATTGGTCAACGTTGGAGGACATTTTCACTCATCTCATCCTCACACATTTCTCTCTCTTCATCTGATTGGTTCGATGACCTTGGAGGCTCTTCTCTCCACATGTGGGAAAATTCCAGCAGCAACACATTTCTAATTTCGGTCTAGGGTTTATGTAGCAAACTTTGACCAGCATTGAATTTGGTCAACACAAGGTCAAACATACCTGAAACTCTCCCAGAAGTTTGATTTTCCAAATCCGCTTTTTTTGGCACTATTCCCGAGGCTAGACATTGACTTTAACTTTTCTGCATTGACCTAGCTGTTGTTGTTGTTTACATTGACAGTTGACTGACAGCATTGACTTTTGAGTTGACTGTTTGGTTGTCCTAGAGGGTTGTGTGACATTGCTAGTTGGTTGACCATATTGAGACTCTGCTGGTTGAAGCATCCTGTTGACCGTCGTAACGCACCAACACACTTATATATTTCTGGCTTGTTTTCTGTCGATCTACTGTATGTTCTATCAGCATTTTAATTTATTGTTTATGTGATTGATGACTGATATTGGGATAAAAATTAAATTTGCATCAAGCATAAAACATCTACATAAATTTACAGTTATCCCATCCAGTTGCATAATATAAATGGCACAAATCAATGCTCCACATCCTCATCCTTTCTTGAGAGTGCATCTGCAACAACATTTTGCTTCCCTTTTTTGTAGACGATTTCAAAGTCACAACCCAACATCTTTGTGACCCATTTTTGTTGCTCTTCTGAAGATAATCTTTGTTCCAAAAAGTATTTAATACTATCATGATTTTTTTTTACCTTGAAGTGTATTCCCATTAGGTAAGGTCCTTATTTCTTTAGTGCATGTAGTATTTCCAATATTTCCTTCTCATATATATGTTTGTGTAAATACTTTCTTTAATTGGACGACTTTCAAAAGCAATGGATCTTCCTTATTGCATTAAGATGGCACCAATTCCATTTCTTGAGGCATCACATTCCACAATAAAGGTTTTTGTGAAGTCTGACATAGCTAATACAGGTGCTTGGCACATTGCTTCTTTAAGATGTTCAAGGGCATTGGTTTCTTTTGGAGTTCAAGAAAATGCATCTTTCTTCAATAATTTTGTTAAAGGTGTTGTTATTCTCCCATAATTCTTAAAAAACTTGCAATAATACCCTGTCAACCCGAGAAATCCTCGCAGATGCTTTATGATTGTGGGGATTTTCCATTCCTTAATGACTTTAATTTTGTTAGGGTATGTTGGGTGATTTAATTGTGAGTTAAATCCCTGTCATTTAATTGTCAACCCGGGGTTCGTAAACTGACGAGGTGTACGTGTACTATATGTACTAGGTGATTATTTATCAGAATAGATTAATTTAATGCAAGAGAGTAAATCAAATCAAATCAATACAATCCAATCCAAACATAAAGAAATTGAAATCACACCTGCATAAAGGAAATCACATTTTCTTGAAATTGAAATCACATTTGCTGAAATGAAATCACACCACACTTGCATAAATGAAATCACGCCACACTTGCATAAATGAAATCACACTTGCAGAATTGAAATTACACTTGATGAAATTAAATCACGCCATACTTGCATAACTGCAATCACACTTATAGAATTGAAATCATACTTGCTGAAATGAAATCACATCACACTTGCATAATTGAAATCACACGCAGAAATGAAATCACACTTGCAAAATTGAAATCACACTCGCTGAAATGAAATCATGCCTACGAAAATGAAATAACATAATTACACAATGTTACAAATATGTGCAAAGTGTGGTTGATGGGGGCCCTCCATTCCTCAGTAAGCACACCAAACAACTATCACATCTTCAAAGTAACAATATGTTGGATAATCTTGGACTGGACTATTTGATTTTATTTATTGGAAGAATAGAATTGTTGAAAGGAATTATTAAATAAATAGATAAATCGATAAATAGATATATGGGCTCCTTTGAAGGATGCACCCCTATTTATATAAAAACTAAGGATAATTGATCAATAAATACAGATCCCTCAAATATCTCCTAAATCCACATTTATCTCTTGTGGTTACAACCAATCATCTAAAAATATGAGATACAAATCATTTCCAAATTCTCTCATAGTTTTGATAAGGACACATATCAAAACATCCATGATTATTCTCCTTTGAATGTTCTTAACTTAATGATCCACATCTTCCTCAAATATTCTACAAATCATCATGAGTTGGAATTTGAAATTCGAATTTGTATTTAGGTGGCCAAATAGGACCCTTCTAGAATCTCCAAGTAGGCCTACAATGTCATAAAACTCATTACAGTTTTAGATATATATGAAAACATGTTAATTTTCTAATATTTAATCATAAATTCTCTTAAAATACGTAAAATTAATGACTTGGAAAATAACAATGATAAACCCTATGGTAATGAAAATTGTTACTAATGTAGGCCTTATGAAGTTACAGAGTTACGAAATGATGGTAAAATGATGGAAATGAGGGTGAAAGTGGATGACATTTTGGTGGCCCAACATACCCCCCAACTAAAGATGTTGCATGTCCTCATATCATAAGTTGATCTTCTTGAAATTTTTTGCTTCTATATGAATTTTGGATTTGTATGGATTCTCTTTTAACTTTGCATAATCATATCATTTGATAACTTTATTCTCTTTGTAAAGTGTACTTTGAAATACATTTGATTGCAACATATATTTTTTATGGTTGGTTCTTATGTGACAACCAAAATTTATAAGTATTGGTTCTTATGTAAAAAGTTCTGAGGTTTGGCGATGGGAATGAAATTTGGAAGGTTGAAGGAAATTTCCTCTTGGGGTTTCGAGAATTCTCTAGCCATGGAGGTCTTCTCAAATGAGCTTTGTCACCCTCTTCTTCTTTTAAATGTCTATGGCCCTTGTCTAGATAGGGTGCAATACTAGAACAACCTTTTCGCAAAGTCCTGCATGAAAAACCCTAACCTCATTCTGGGAGGAGATCTAAATTTTTCCTTGGGGATTTCCGAATCTTGGGGCCCTTCTGCTCGTGCAAATCCCCTCACATATTTTTTCCTCAATAAGATGGTATCATCTCACTTGGTCAATGCAAATCTAATTAAACCTAGGCCGACTTGGCGGAACCAAAGAACAGGGGAGGATAGGGTGGCAAAGAAGCTAGATCGTTTTCTCCTTAATGAAGAGTTAGTTGCCTGATCCTCTGTTTTCAGACATTGGGTTGGGGAAGGGGGTATTTCTAACCACCTGCCCATCCTCCTAGAGCTCAAAAGTCCTTATAAGAAACCGGGGGCATCGTTCAAGTTCAGCTCGTCATAGCTCAAAGATGAATCTTTCAACCTTTTGTTCCATGATACCTGGAGGAAGGGAGGGTCGGATGAGCCAGGTAGTTTGAGCTCGCTTTTTATGGAGAATCTAAAGAGAGTGAAAAAAGCTACTTTGGAATGGGCAAAGGCCAAAAAACTCAAGGAGGAGGAAGATCTGCAAAAGATAAATGAAGAACTTGATTTCCTAGAAATCTTGGAGGGTGCGGGTTATGCCTCCATTGAATCGAGGTACAAAGTAAAGGGTCTTGAAACATCAAGAAATAAAAAATTTCTGGATAGGGAAGAAAGTTTTTGTCTAAAAAACAGAGCCATTTTGCTGACTACAGGGGATGAAAATACGAAATTTTTCCATAACTATGCCAAAGGAAGGAAAAATATTAATACTATTTGGGGGATGTAGATAGAGGAAAAAAGTACAGCTCGATCTTTCGAGGATTTATCTCTTTTGGGATGTAAGCATTTCAAAACTCTTTTCAAAGCCCCTGCGGAGGTTTCTATAGCTGAAGTGATCAGGGTAGCGCAGTTTTTTCCAAGATATATAGAAGAAGAAATGAATGGCAATATAATGGATCTTATCTTGAAAGAGGAGGTGGAAGGGATACTCAAGGAAATGCAGAAGGACAAGAGCCCAGGCCCTGACGGATGGACGGTGGAATTCTTTCAAAACTTCTTCGAATTTTTGGGAGAGGATTTGCTAGCAGTGGTAGAAGAGTTAAGGCGCACGAGTACCATATATCAACCTTTCAATTCCACTTTCCTCGCCCTTATTCCCAAGAAGGAGATCCCAAAATCCTTCGATGATTTCAGACCTATCTCCCTATATACCTGCATATATAAAATTATAGCAAAGGTGATAGCAATCTGTCTAAAACCCTTCCTCTCTCGAAACATCTCTTTGGAACAATTTGGCTTTTTGGTCAGAAGGAAAATTCACGAGGCAGTAGGGGTGGCACAGGAAACTATTCACAGTTTGAAAAGAAGTCAGAAAAAAGGAGCCATTGTAAAAATCGATCTATCCAAGGCTTATGACAAAATCAATTGGATGCCAATCTCCATCTACTCCTGACTCATATAGGTTTCAGGATTGATTTCATCAACTGGGTGTTGGGGTGTATCACAACCACCAGTATTTCCATCTTGATTAATGGAGCTGCTACTCCCTTTTTTCAAATTCAAAGGGGCCTCCGTCAGGGATTCCCTTTATCCCCCCTCCTCTTTCTTCTTGTTGTGGAAGGGCTCAATCTGATGATTCATGAAGCAAAAGAAGGGGAGAGTTAAAAGGCATTGAGGTAGCCTTCAACCTCTTCATAACCCATCTGCTCTTTGTAGATGATATTCCCCTGTTCAGTAACGGAAGCATAGAATATATCTGAAGGATCAAAGAGGTGCTCGACCTCTTCCTAAAGGCTACCAGCTTAAGCATCAATAGCCATAAATCTTCCATTACCATGGAAGGTCTCTCCCAAGTTGAGGTGGATAGAATCTCAGATGTGCTGCCTTTTGAATTAAAATCCCTTCATGACAGTTTCAAATATCTAGGTTTCCATCTGAATTCAGACTCTTATCGAATACAAGATTGGCACTGGCTTGTGGCAAAAATTGAGTCCAGGATGAAGCACTGGAGTTTAAAATGGCTCTCTCTCACAGGGAGGCTTGTGCTGATCAAATCCATTGCTATGGCCATCCAAGTATACTGGGAAGCCCTCTCATGGGTTCCAAAAAGCATCCTCTCCTCAATAAACAAGATTTGCAGCAGGTTCTTATGGTCGGGGTCAAAGTTAGAACAAGTAATGCCATGGGTGGCATGGGAGAAACTAGTGCGACCAAAGGCTTGGGGAGGTTGGGGAATCAAGGAGCTCCCTTCTTTCACTCTTTCTCTAGCAGAAAAACTAGGTTGGAGACTCATCACCTTGGAAAAAATATGGTCGTCAATAATCAAAAGGAAATACATTGACCCGATGCCAATAATTGACTGGTTGCGCCTCCCTGCTATGAAATTAAAAAGTGCTTCGATTGTATGGAAAGCAGCACTAGCTTCGATTAAGATCATCGAACAGGGAATGGCTTGGCACGCTGGGGATGGTGCTTAGGTAAGGCTAGGATGTGATCCATGGGTGGGGAGAAATGAGGGCTTTGCTCTCTCCAGAGATCTAATTGAGCATCTGGATCAGCGAGGCTTCAGCACTCTAAACCATATCCCTCATGAGGGTCAGACAACCATGTGGAGACAAGCATGGATGGCAGAAGAGTCTCTTCAGCTTGAAGACAGGTGGAAAGAGGAGTGGGAAGAGGAGATGTAAGCTTAGTTAAGATTCGCCATCGATTTAAACTTTCTTAATGAAGTTGAACTTGATGTGGTGTCGCTTGAGATATTAGGTATTGTTTTGGGAACTCTTTATCTTTATGATAGGAAAGAAGTATTTCATTGCCATGAGAATAAGTATCCCTTGTTTAAGGATGGTATTGAGTACATAGTTAGAGCACATAAGAAGAATACAAGTTTGACTCTTATACATGCAAGAGAAATGAAGAGCATAGTGAATGCAAGTCATAATTTGACATTGTTAATGATCAAACAAAGAGATGTTTTGAATCAAACCTTTCAAAAATACACATCGAATGAACAAGTTGATTTCATTAAGGTCGCTTATGCTTGTAATGAGATGTTTCAGGACTCTAATAGTTTACCTTTGAAAGGAGGTGAATAAGATGTAAAACATTTCCAGCAGTCAACATCAATGTTGAGCAGTGTTGGAAATAAGATTTCGGTGCAAGAGAGTGCAAAGGTCAAAGAGAAAGCAACAAAGCAATTTGACAAAGAAGGCACGGGTTCCAAAAACGCTTATTTTTGGTTTCCAAAAGGGACATGGAAATGTCAAAGATACTTGGTCAAAATTCGACGCAAGTACAAATCAAGATTACTTAAGAATCGCCATGACGACAGAATGCAAGGTGAGACGATTTTTAAGTTTCCTTTGATTAATGACCAAGGTAGGAACAAGATGGTTTCTGCAAGAATATATTGTTGCTCTGCAAATTCATGGAAATTGCAGCATGACAATGTCAACGATAGCAAGAGAAGGTCGCAAGAGTCAAGGAAAATTTTAAGTTTTTTGTGAAAATCTCAATTTGATGAAAATGGGAAAATTTCAATGGATAGAGACTGGAAGGGTGAGGGAACAGTGCCCTCATCCACATGATCAATAATCAAATAGATTTTTGGGACCAAAAGGCTTCTAGTGGGGAGGAATGATCAGGTGCTTAGTGTAAAATCTCAAAAAAAAAGTGCTCAAAATTGATTGAAAATTGAACAACAGCGAAGAGATTGTCGCCAGGAATCTAGCGCAACTCATTTCGTCGAAAACGAAGTCTGGATGAAGAAGATAGAGCATGTTGTTCATTTTCCTAAACAATTAAAAAATTCGCAGAACGGGATAGAAGGATGACATGGCATCTCAGTCAGCATAAAAGGTATATTCAGGGAATATTCTTCAGTTTCGCCCAATGATACTGTGACAAGTGTCACTGCAAGATTCTCCAGTTTGGTTTGAAGGTGAAATTTTTAATGTGGGTCTCCTAAGGTTGAATGAGAATTTTTTTTAAATGGTTGGAATGGTCCAACCAAAGGCGGACATGTGGTGCAGCCAGGGGCCACCATGTGCCCCCTCTGGGGGACCCTATCCAAAGTCCGCATTCCAAATCTCATTGCAATAGTTGAAAATCCAAATTATATTATATCATATGGTGGAGCGGATTTTATATATTAAACCAAATTCTATGGCATATTATTATACCAAAGTTTAAATTATATATATTGTCGCATTAAATATTACCCAAAGGTCGGAACCTTGGGTTATACAACGTATCGGTGGAAAAATATATATGGGATGGGCGGAGGTCCTGGCTCAACCCCACGACCTCCCCCAAACAACATGCACCTCTTACCACTCTACCACGGCCTTTGGTTCTTAACAAGCTATGCACCCGACTTCTATTTATTGTCATATGTAATGTGCAGCGGGGGTTTTGAGGGGGCCAGCCCCCTCCCCATGAGACCAAATCACTAGACCAACGGCGCGGAGATTATTAAATGCGCAGCTAAATATTTTAATAGAGTTTAATTAAACCCATAATCCATGCTTAGCGCTAATGCATATTGTAATCCGGATTATTGTTTAATCCACACTTATAGCGCTAATCGCACTTATCCAATTTTAAAATTGTGCTTTATATTAATTAAAATGCAGAGTATTTTGGAGGAATTTTCAGCAGTCACACCAAATTCGGAAGACCTCTATAATTAGTGGGGCTAACTGGAGTCTTCTCCAGTTTTGGAGGCAGTTTACTAGGAAAAATGGTTTTGGCCATATCTTTTGCAATTTTCGACCAAATTGAGAGCAAGAAGAGTCATTTTTTATAGATTTGGACATTCTGGACTCATTAAAGCATGTTCAATGACTTGTAGGTGAATGTAAACAGCAATTCTTTCAATTTTGAGCTAATACAGGGGCCCAATCCATGGAAGCTGGACCAAGGAGATGTAGCCCATGAGGGGTGAACTCCTTCATCAAAACATTGTGTTGATGGATCAATTGTGATGGTTTGTTGTACTTGTTATTGTTGTTGTTCATAATTTGTTTTTCATACTTTATGCTCTTGAATTTAACTTAAAACTCAACTATTTTACCTGTTTGACACTCATAAACACCAAGGAAACCTATGCACATAAAGCATAAGATCAGCAAATAAATTTTAAATCTGAAGATGAAATTAGCATGGCAAACTAAAATTCAAACTCAGATCATTTTTTTTCAAATTTATCCCTATGTTTCTTATCTAAAATGCAAAATTCACCATAACTCTTTCATGTTTTTACTAGTCACATAGATGAGTAGGATATATAAGTTTTGAGGCTTGTATTTTAAAACCAAGGTGAGGTGTGGTCTTTTGATGTAAAAAAGCAATATTTTCATTGCGGTGCTTATGGACCACACTTGTTTGATTTTCAAGACAAAATGGTTTAAATATTGTTGAATGATCTCTACATTATTTTTAACTGCATGACATGGGTTAGATTTACTTAAGAAAAAATTGTTGGATTAAAACAAGAACATGACAGACACCAAGGAGATTAGTGGTAAAGGGAAATGTGATCTTTTGAATAGTTTCAAATATCATAAAGGAAGCAATACAAAAGGTGAGTCAACATTCAAAAGAGAACATGGGTAATTTTCTCAGGAAGGGGTATAGTTGATGTATTCTTGGGTTAAAATTATATATTGGAGATATGTCCATTTTTATTCAAGGGTAGATCTTAATTTGCATAGAAATTCAAATTTTATTTACAAAATTGTTATATTCCTTTGTAGACACATGTTTCAAACTATAAAAAAATACTTTGTTCTGATTAAGGTTGTCCATAGTAGGAGGAAGTGATCAAGAAGAAATATGGAGGAATTGTACCAAAACAACCTCTGATTTCGAAGGTAGCAAATCACGATCTATTTCTTTATTTACGAAGCATTCATGTTGGAATAATAAGAAAAGGTCTTTAACTTCAACATAGGCCTCATGAATTGTAAGCTTTAAGGAAGCAATATTGTAGTAAGATTTCATTGTAGCATGGTCCTTTCCTTTTCTTGATATTTTTTTGTCTTTCAACAGTTGTCAAAGAAACATTAATTAGTGTTATATGCTATTTCTTTATTGTGTTTCTTTTGCAACATTTGGTACAATTGCTAGTTATATTTTTTATGCACAAATTTTGAAACAAATAAAATATCGAAATCATTTTTTATACTATGTTGTTGTGATTTTATTATTTAACTAAAATGGGTATCATTTGTATCAAAAAGAAATTATTATTGCACCATACAACAAATTAATACAAAATAATAAGAAAGAGTTAAATAATATATTTTAAAAGGATTTAAATTTTCAAAATGACTGTTAGCTAATTAAATAGTTTTGACAATTCTAGAAACATAATTAAAAGATGTGTTAGTATATAATTTAATAAATCAAGTTAGAGATAAAATAATCTTGCAAAAAATATAAAACCTTGAATTTAAAAGAAAAAAATGTTAGATAATGGCTTCTTGCTTGATATATTCTAGCATAGTAAAATTTAATGTTGTATTTTCATTTGCCATGTCTTCATGTATTTGTTGCACTATTTCCTCATCCATGAGTGCTACTCTTTCCAATAAAATGGAAATATTTGAAAGATAAGTTAGAGAATAAGAGCTCTTTCTAATTCATAAGACGCATTGATATTACATGTGGAAATTTTCTTTGTCTTTTGTATCTACTAACTTTTACGTGTTGCAACAACTAATAATTTGATATTTTTGGCTTATTGAACTTCTAGGTGAGAAAACAATTCATTGTCTAAATGCGACAAAGCTACCTAGGGATCCTTAATTTGCTTATCAACCTTCCTTTGAAAGCAATGCAAATCAAACATTTTGTAGGGGATACATTTCCTTGCATGCTCATGAACCTCTATATTGCTTAGGTACCACGAGTAAACCCGAACTTCATGATTATATAAGTGTGTAAGAAATTTCCTAGTGAGAAGTATCCACAAGAAAAAAACAAAAGAAAAATCAAATACCTCTCATTGAGTCCAACCCTCAACCAATGTCAAGGTGAACCCCCGTAGAGCCTTTTTAAGAGGAGAAACAAGGTAAACTAAAGGATGGATCTGAATCAACTAAAGTTAAACATCCAAGTACACAAGCGAAAATTGGAATTCCTCTATATTGAAATCTCACCATCAAACTAAAGATACATCATATTAGTCTTAATTACCAATCTTCCTCTTGGTGTGAAGAAGTGAGAGGAGGGTATGATGGGATAACCTAATTTTAAGGCCTATCGTATCACCTTTAGATGTTTGCGCCATTTGTCCATCAATTTCATAGAAGTGAGATTTATATTGTTTTACAAGTTTGTGGTCGTGGGAGGTATGCAAAAAAAATCCCCCGCAACCACCCCCATCACCAATGCCTTCCACCCCTCTCCCCCAAAACCACCTTGACCCCACTCCAACCTTCTCCACCTGCCCCCACCACACACAACAACAATAACAACAACCATCCCACGCCATCTATACACAGTTTTCCTTCATTTATCAATACCCTTTTTTTTCCATTGAATCCTCTAAGTGGTGAAAAATCCTCAAGATCTAAAAATATTCTATAGATTCAAAGCTTCTCATCACCCCTTATTCTCTTTTAATCAATTTGGAGAGGCGTGAATTTTGAGATATAATCTAATTTTGCATCTGTCAAATTATGATATATGAATCTCCAACAATGATTTGGATTTAGATCTTTGGATTCTATAATGATCAATCCTTTGAATAGAAATAATGGTTTTTTTTTTTTTTTTTAGTGGATTCCCCTAAACCCCTAGAAAAAATTAGTTCCAAATTCAATTAAAGATCAAAATTTCCTCACTCTGCACCTGCCACCTCTATTTGTATCAAGTCATCAATAATGTAAACATAATAAAATAAATAATAGAAACATGAAAATGGTATTTGTTTTTTTTAATAAAATTTAATTAGATCACATAAGCTCCCAATTATTTTCTATAAAACCATCCATTTGAAGAGAGAATTAAAAAAATATTAATTTGTAAAATACCTATATTTAAAATTATATTTAAAAACCTAAAATTTTCATTATCAGGGTTTATTTTCTCTTTAGATTTTTCGATCTATATATTATTGTTTATTGCATATGCATGAAAATTAAAATTTATGCAGAAAATAGAGAAAAACTAAATCAAAACTCGCAAACCACAATTTGACACAAGATATAACCCAGGGAACCCTTTCAGGAGAAAACCCAGCTAGAAGGTGAGACCTCTTTGCTTTCTTTCTCTAAATAGAAAATGGCTATGAGTTCAAAGAAGTAAGGCTCGTGGACCATGGGCTACTACAGTGCACAAATCCTATTTGTATGCTTTGACCCTTTCCCTCTCTTCTATTCTACTCGTTAATGGAACAAATGCACTAAAAAATAATGGAATCGCTTTTCCCCTTAGTAACCTAGTTATAACTCAGCCTAATAGCCTACTATTGGTTAGGTTTTACTACCTCAACTTTTAACTAGAGTTACAATATGGACTCTTCTAGAGTATTCTTCATAATAATAATGTGGATATTCCATTTTCCGAGTTATGGGGGCTTACATGGCATCCTCTCAAATTATGGTAGCAAAAACAAGGTCAACTTCTGAGTGGCATATATTTTGCATACAAACTCCAATTGAGGTGATTCTTATGATATTGGAAAATTATTTGTGTGTAAAATACAAAACAAATGTGAGTTATTAATGTATCAAAGTTTTACGCACCCCCCCCCCCAAAAAAAAAAAAATATCATTTGATAGCTCAAAATGCTCATAAAAGGTTTCAGACCCCAATTTGCCAAACTGGGTCCTGCCAGTAAAACTAGTCCTGCAAGTTGATTCCTCCAATTTTTCCACTCTGAAAGAATTGAGATGGATGAAAAATAATATAATGATCCAATTTGGATCACACCTCCCCATTTTTGGAGGTTTTTGGTCCCCAAAATCTTCTGCTAAATGAGGTAGGGAAATTTTTACTCCACCTTCTCTCAGGTGTACCATTTAGCCTTGCTTGGAACTTGTCCTTTCAACTCAATATGCCAAAGGTCATGCTACCCTTGTATTATATTTTTTGATCTCTTCTACAAAATTGTATCTTCCATCAACTTTGCTTGAGTGTTTGGTGCCAAATCCTCCACAAAAGGTGGGACATGTTCATCTTCTTGATCTAACATGGAAGGATCATATAGTTTCATATTCTCTACATTCACAGCTGAGTAAATGTCATGTATGTGGGTAAAAAGAGTCTATAGGAATTATCTCCCACCTTTTCTAGTATTTTAAAGGGACCATATCATAGAGCCTTTATTTTATTACCAGGACCCTATAGCCTCTCTTTGTTCAATTGTAGGCATACTCTATCTCCCACTCTAAACGACTTCTCTGTCTATGTTGATCATGTCTAACCTTACATTTTTCATGTGACTTTTGTAATGTCTCATGTACCTCTATATGGATTTTCTTGATCTCTCAACAAATTTCTCAGCCCTCAAGGTATCCCTATAATATCTCGCCTCACTCCTCTTTGCTACCTATATGCAATATCCAAAGGTGAAGATGGAAAATATCCAAAACAAGTTTTAAATGGGGACTTACTAGTTGAAGTGTGGACTACTCTATTATAAGAGTGTTGTATATATACCATATTTTCATCCCAAGTCTTTCAGTTATTTTGATTGTAACCCCTTAAAAGTTGCACCAAAGTCTTTTTAACTACTTTTTTTTTCCCATATGTCTGAGGATGGAGTGTTGTAAACCTCTTTAACTTTGTGTCCATATTCTCCCACAATGTATTCTAGAATGTACTAAGAAATCTTGTGCCCTTGTATAAAATTATGCTCCTTGGTATCCCAAAGTGCACCTAGACCTATCTAAAGAATAAGTTTGTTGTTTCTTTCCCACATATGGTATTTTTATAGGGCATTAGAACACACATCTTGCTGAACAATTCAAATACTATGAATAGGTAGCCATGTCCCTTCCTAGTTGTTGGTAAACCTACCACAAAGTCCATAGAAATGTTTTCCCAAGGGTGGGTGGGTACAGGTAAGGGATGAGATACATTGTGTTTCTTCTTAATAGGCTTGTTGGTACAAAAAAGAATGCATCCTCTTATGAATTTAGCTACATGTTCTTGCATCTAGGGCCAATACATATACCTTTTCAAGTTGGTGATTGTCTTCCCTGCACTAGAGTGCCCTACAACCTTGGAAGTGTGAACCTCTCTAATTAGTTCTGACCACTCGCCTATAGGAACACATGACTTATCCAACTTATAGAGTAGCCCATCTTGGAGATGGTAGTCAATGGTTCTATCATCATCATGCATACGAATATAAATTTGCAGCAGCTAAAAACCTTTGTGAAGTCCTCATCTTTTGAATATGCATCATGGGTGAATGGCTCCATGTGGATTAGAATTCCCAAAGTTGTGATCTTTGATGTGGGTGAACTTAAAATCATGTCCGCCAACCTTTTTTATGCTTCCCTTCTTATACTTTATCACTAAATGAAACTATCGTAGAAACCCCATCCACTTGTAAATCGTGGACTAATGTAGCTTACTATGGGCTACTGATCTAAGTGGAAAATGCTTCCACTTTTTCACAGCTTGCACTAGGGCATATGGAACCTTGGTGTAGGTATGGTATTTAATGATTTCCCCATGAAATAGTTCAAAATGGTAGCATACATACCTTCCTCCCTGCATGAAGACCACTCCCATAATGTACCCAATAGCAATTGTCTCACTTCAAAGAGCTGTTGCAAGTTTGGTAATGCCAGAACTGGTGCTTTATAGATCTTATTCTTTAGCTCCTTAAGGGCCCTTTGCTAACCCTTTCTCCACTGGAAATTGCTTCCACTTGTTGTTATGGTATGGAATGGAATTTCTACCGCTAAAAACAAGCCTATGAATTTCCTTTGGTATTGTGTTGCCCCAACGAAACTCCAAACATTTGAAACATTAGTAGGAACTAGCCATTTCATGATGGTCTCCATCTTGGAAGGATTTATTTTCAACTCTCCTCCACTTACCAAATACCCTAGATACACCAAATATTTCCTTACAGACTCACACTTCTTGGAATTTTCTAACAATAGGCGCTTTTGTAATGTCTCCAACCCCTACATCAAATGTAAGATGTGTTCCTCCCATGTAGCATTGTATACTGGTATATAATCCAAATAGAAAATAACAAATGAATCTATAAAAAGGTGCAATATATCATTCATTGACCTCATAAATGTAGTTGATGCATTGCATATGTCGATTGACATTCACTAACCACTCATACAAACCTTACCTAGTTTTGAAGGTGGTTTTCCAGGTATCTTTTTATCTGACTCAACCCTAGTGATATCCAAACTTTAAGTCCAACTTGGTGAAATATTTTTCTTGCTATAGTTGATCCAACGGATTAACTATATTGGGCAAGATGTACATGTTCTTAAGCATGATTTTGTTCAATTCCCTACAATCTATACATATTCATTAAGTCCCATCCTTATTTGGCATAATGATCATTACTGACCCACACGGTGATGTACTTAGTTGAATGACACCATGTTCCAGTAGGTTCTACAACTATTTATTCACCTAACTTGCATCTATAACATACTTCCTATACAACCAAATGTTTGGCAATGAGGAGTCTAACAATAGTTGGATCTCATGCTCCACTTTTCTCTTGGGTGGTAACCCTTTAGGTTCCCGGAACACATCCTTGTATGTTTGTAGAAACTCCTACAGTTGTTTTTTATGTTTCTAAGTACACTCCTATAGGGATGCCTTTGCTCTTACTGACTATTTTGTAAATTGATTATGTTTTAAAAAAAAAATCAAACATGCTTATTGCTAGAACAGATCAATTCCTTCACTTGGTTGGCACTTGTCAGTGAAATATTCAAGTTGCCTTTGTGCGCGTTGAAGGTGAATGATTTTCAATCCTTGATGAGTCAATACTTGTTGGATCTTCACTTGAAAATTGCATCACACGTATACATGTATGGACTTCCAAACATGACTCCACATACATTAAGGGAAAGTACATCTAGCTCTACTTTATCAATAAAATTAACATTGATAGCAAATCTAATTTTGCATTGTTTTGTTATCTATATTTTTCTTCTTGACCTGTATCTCTATGTATAAGAGTTTGGTATTTTATTTATCTTTCTAATATTGAAGGCTACTCATATTCACCTCCTTCTCCACTGGTGTAAAAAATATCTTATCATCCATGTTCGAGTTGCTTTTAACTTGGTTGCTCGAATCAGTGGCCATGAGATTCTTCTTATTATTATCTTTCTTTTTGTTCTTCATGTTAAGCTCTGGATGCAACTTCCAACAATTCTCCTCTGTATGGTCATCAATGTCATGGTGGTTGTTAAGATCTTCACACTAGTGGGTTGTGGCTATTAACTTTTTATATTTCCCCCCTTTCCACTTCTTCCCTCTCTCCTTAGCAGTGTATTGTTACTCCTTTTGCTTTGATCCACTTGATTGCCCTTTCTTCAGGCCTATGTTCTCTAGGTATCGTGTATGTACACAAGCACTATCCATAGATCCAGGCTTGAAAAACATCACTTATTTCTGCATATGGACGTGTCAACTCCCTAAATACTTGAGGAGTACATCTAAGTTCTTAGGGAGATACTTGACATTATGGCCATGTTTCTAAATTATGTGATGTGCTCTTATACACTTTTCCCCTGCTTATGCCTAAAGTAGTGCCATCAGATCCACTGGTCCTCTACTTACCCAATAGGGTAAATTTGTCACTTTGTGACGGTTTTAAAGTCCTCCCACTTAATCACTATAGGATCTCCCTCCAACCTCAAGGTCTTTGTATGGATTTCTCACTAGGTTAGGGCATGACCATCTAATTTCAGTCGTGCAAATGAATTACTTTGTTCTTCCTCAGTATGATGAACACTGAAATACACTTCTAATTGTTACAACTAGTGATTTCACTTCATAGCATTGATCTAACCTTGGTACAACTTGATATTTACCTCCACTTCCACTTTGAGAAAGGACTATGAATGGTTCATGGCACTCAAACTGGGTTGATCTCTTTTGGGTCCTTTCTTTGCCTAGTTCTCTATTTCTTCTCGATCTCTTCATATCCCCTCAAATTTGTCCTTTGTGTTACAACCCCATATTATTTGAATAACCGAGCTTATTTGTAGCAATCCTGGTAAAAATTAAATGTAATAGAAGTTAATAAAGGAAAAAATAATAACCACGGTTGATGAGACACTTATTCCAAGCTGAATGTTGGATAAAACATCCTAGCGGGTGTTCATTTCGGTTATTATGGCTAAAGGAAATTGGAAAAGGAAATGGAAAAGGTTTTGGAAAGGCATGAGGCATTAATTGGCATTTTATTTATGAAAATAATGGAAAATAAGAGAAAAGGGAGGTGAAAGGTCACAGGTTGCATGTGAGGAGTAAAATTAAGGAAAATAATGGAAATTGAAGAAAGTAAAGGCCTCATTGACAAAAAGGCTTATGAGGATCAGTTGGCAAGATTTTTGCTCACACTTATGGCTCTCTCTCTCTCTCTCTCTCTCTCTCTCTCTCTCTTGAACACTTTGATTTTTCTTTGAGCACTTTGGCATTGGATCAAGAAAGGCAAAGGAGGCAGGAGGGAGGAAGGAGCAAGCAAGGAAGAGCAGGATCAAGTAGCTACAGCAAGATTCTTTGTAGGTATTGATTTGCATGTGTGCTTTCCTTACTATATTTGGCATGCATGATATTGTATGTGGTTCTTTTTTGTCATGGAATGGGTATTTCTAGGTGTGACAGTGTTTTTAGCCTAGCCTTTCCATTTTCGGATAGCCTTGATGAGATGGGTTCTCATGCTTTGGTTGAGTTGGATTGCTGGATGGATTCAAAGCTGAGTGAGGTGGATATCCGAAACGACAAATGCATGGCCTAGTGATCCCTAAACCGAACCAAGGATCGCGGTAAATCCACTTGCCTAGTGGCCCCTGAAATGGATTATGGGTTGCGATAAAGCCAAGATTGTGTGCCTTGGTGGGCCTAGGAATCCTTGTTGGTGAATGGAGGGATATACAGTAAATCCAAGTGGTGGATTTCTCTCTGTCGGGCCTAGTAGTCCCAGGATGGGATGTACAGTAAATCCTGGAGAGTGGGTCTCGGTGTAGGGCCTAGTGATCCCTAGATCATACTACGAATTACAATAAATCCTGAGAGACTAGGAGGCACTAAAATTCCTCACAGTGTAGGTGGATAATTCTGATAACATTCATGTGTGTTTGATTATTTTTGGTTGGTTATGATTCCAACATTCATTCTTGGAATATGGCAAAGGGGTGATTGGATGAAGAGAGATTTAGCTCAACCAATATATGGTCAGGTGGAATGTGGTAGTCCCATCCCCGGTTGGTTTCTACATTCATTAATGAGAAATTCATTCCCTTGCCTTTTTATGTGTAAATGTATCGGTTTATATGTGGACCCTATGGATGATGTATCCATGATATTTTGTTGTTATTATGCTGGTTATGAGCATGTATTCTAACAGTGATGATGTATGGATCTCCTCAAGTTTTTATTTCTAAAGAATGTATCTATGAACTACTAGATGATACTGCAGCTAATGATGTAAGGGAACAATGTTTCTTAGTGATTCTCATATAAGCATGAGATCCCTATGCTCATATTTGTTGTTTGCACAGCAAAATATATTTTGTGAATACATCTGTTTAATCACCTTATCATGGCAGAATGAGGTCACTCAAACATATGTCTTTGCAAATACATCATTGTTTAGCTATTTTATTTCATTCTTGAACTTGTCATAGAGTTTTGGGCAGTGGCCTAGGCTCTAGGCCTAAAAAAAGTGCCTTAAATCCTGAGGACACAGGCACAGGTCTAGGCAATTTAGTCTATGGAAATTTAGTCCCTAGACGCAGGCATGCAGCCTTATGCATGCATCCAGAGCCACCCAGATGCAGGCATGCAGGCTTGTGTGTGCGTCCAGAGCTTAAGTGAGCTAAAAAATCAGTGCGACCTAGGGGCTAGTTACCTGAATGGTTGGGATGGTTCCTGGGAGTCTTGTTGCTAATGTGGAAGGTTTGTATGATGTACTTTCGTCAATTCCACTTCCTTAAGGTCACCTAGGAGGCTAAATCTGATCAGAGTAGCCTCTCATCACATGTTTACCTCGGTTTGTCGGTTACTTGGGTAGATATGGGAGGAGAGTGTTACCGAGTGGTGTCAGAGCATGGTTCACCCCTTGGATTGGATGGGCAGTGTGTGTTGGTCATGCATTCATGTCAGTTGCATGTGTGTCAATCATCCTTGTGGTCCATATGCTTGTTGCACATGCATGGTGTCCGTCATGGTTGTAGCGATGTCACCATGTGAAAGAGGATGTTTTTGTTGTGAAGTGTGACATCATAAGTGTATGATTGGTTATGCATTGTGATGTGTCTATCGTGCATACATGTCAGTTGCATATGTGTTATGTATGTTGGTGGACTATGTGCTTATTGTGTATGCATGGTGGTGGTCATTGTTGTAATTGTGTCACCATGTGGAAGATGATGGTGTTTTTTGTTGGATGTGATCGTCATGAGTGCATGTCGATTATGCATTTGTTATGCATGGCAGTGTCTATATGTTTTTATGCATGCATTGTCATGGTTATGATCGTTGTCCATGAGGTCATTATAGGAAATTAGGTCATCATGATGTTTGGTATGCTATGATGCTAATGTGTTGGTTGAGATAGAGCAGGAGATGCAGATCATCAAAGTGAAGTTGTGGCACTAGACTTTAGAGTAAGAGCAGATCGTCATGCAGATATTGTATGTTTGGTATGCAAGTATGTTGGTTAATGGATTGTTATAAGAATTAGGGTTACTTATATACATGTTTGTAATTTTATTGTTGTTGTGGTTACATGCATGGTAGATGTTAGTTAAGTGCGGTTATATGCATGTGCATTAGATAGTCCTGTAGGATAGTACATTATTGTTATATGCATTGTTGTTTATGCTACATGTTAGTTAACTTGATTATTAGGGTTACTACATTAAGATCTTGTTGTTATATGTATCGTTTTAATATGGATTGAACTATGAAAATGGTTATGGTTACAATATTCAGGTACGAGCTGGTGTATTTGTGATATTGTGTCATACTAATTTGGACTGACTGTGTAGATGTGATTGTTATGCATGAATGACAATTGTTTGTGAACTTATGAGGTGAACATGTTAGCTAGTTACTGTTACGGATATCATGACCTTATTTATGATTGAGTTGACATGTTGTGAAGTTATATCATGCTAATTAGATTTATTTTGCAGACAAAATAGCACCCCCTTAGATACATTAAGGTATGAGTTTCCTTATGTCATTTATTTGTGTTTGAATGTTTGATTATGTCGTCTATTTGGTGTTTGAGTGTCTGGTATCTATTTTGTCTTCTATATATTGTTTGAATGTTTGATTAATTTCATGATATGAGCATGTGTCTATAAGATTGCATGAAGTAATGATATTTTTTTAATATGGTTGTTCTAACACATTATGTGTTGAGATAGATGATGTGTACTTGAGTATAAGTAGGTGATAGTTTTAGTATTATGATTTTGACTATTAGTTGATTATGACAATGTTTTTAGTCTTGGTAGAGGTTTATTTTAGTTAATAGATATGATGTCTTGATATTTGGAACATGTGATTGACATGTGTGAATAATTGCAGGGAAACATGTTTGGTATTAGCATGGCAAGGCAATAGTTTATGTGTTTATATAACTAATAGATGGGTGATGTGACAGTACATCATAGGACTCAATTGAAGCAAGGAAAAAGAAAGGAATATGGTAATAATTCCTTTGACAATGTTTGGGAATCACAATTCCAAATGAATTTGCTCTTTGCATGGAAACGGGAAGTATTCTTAACCCTAATCTTTTCTGGCATTATGTGGACATGTGCAATATTTATGAACATGTATTTGACAGGTATAACAGTTAGTTTTTTATTATTTCTGGATTTTTCAAGGGATTGGACTCCCTTAAGAGATGATATATGTATGTGTTCATATACAAGGCAGTGTGTCTGGCATAACAAGGTAACGTTATTGGTATATTGTATGTTTATATTATACATTGACAATTATGTGTTTATGGTGGTATGATGTAGGGGATTTCATGGGAAAAGAGACTGCCGTGAAATATTTGACAAGGCTTAAGTTGAACTTTCCCTTGGAAGGATTGGGAACCATGGGGATTGAGTCATGGTGTTTTTTGTTAGTCTTGTGCTTGCAGTATTTTTGATTTGTTTACGCTTGGTTTGTGGTCTTGATTGTGTCTAGTGCATGATCATGCCACTTTGTTTGTGGCATCATATTGTTATTGATTTTCATGATTTTCTTCTTGTTATTTCTCATTCTTGCCTTTTGTTTGAGAGTCTGGGAATTGGTTAGGGAAAGAGGAAATTAATGGAGATCGGGGTGATCTGTGTGGTACCCAATAGGTAATGAGAGACACGGAGGAAACTCGGTGCATGAGTAAGCACAACAGAAGGTAAGAATATGGTAGACAGTTGGACTGGTTGGGTCCATTATGGTAAATGGACGATGGCAGTGCATACATGAGAAAGGTAATCAGGTAATTTAAAGTAAATGGATTAAAGGCGTCATATGCCTTGACTATGTTGGGAACTTTTGTTCTCAATGTTGTGCATGGATAAAAGGAATTCTCTTAACCTAGGCCTTATGATATCTAGAAATTGTGTTGTGATCATTATTATCTTGATGTTTATATACGCATACATGTACGTACGTATGTATGTCATGTCTGATAGGGTCGTTGTGGATCATGATTTTTTAATGCTTATGTTTATATGTATATATGTGTGTATGTATATCGTTGCCTGACATGATCATGATTGTTTTATGTTAATGATTATATATATGTATGTATCTATGTATCTATGTCACTATATGACAGGGTTTCCAGGATAATTCTTGTGGAGGAATTATTGTTTATATAGGTGAATGACACGAAGAGGTTGTTGGTCTTATGAGGAATCAAGTGGAAGAGTATCTACGATAGATCTATGAGATAAGTATCATGTGGATATGATTTAATTTTATATGCTTGTACTATTCCTATGTTTATGTTATTGACAAGTAATGCTAAGGGGTACATCAGCAAAGCGAAAGTAGAGTGATCTGTGACATGCTACGATAAGCATGGATAGTGAAAAGACACTGGAAGCAAGGTTTCTTCTGGGGTCAGTATGTGGTCTATGGATGTGAAATACTAATGTTGTGTATATGTTGCGCATGTTGTATATTCAGTGATTGTACTATGGTGATGTGTACATGTAACATATGTAGTATTGTGTACATGTGATGTTATATGCATGTTGTATATATAGTGTTGTGTATATTTCATATGCAGTGCTAGGTATAGGTGGTGTTATGTACATGTTCAATATGCAATGTTTTGTACATACCATATTGTGCGCATGTTGGATATACGGTGTTGTGTGCATATGGTGTTGTGCACATGTTCGATATGCGATGTTGTGTACATATGGTGTTATCTACATGTTGTATATGCAATGCCATGTACATATGGTGTTGTGTGCATGTTGTACATATGGTGTTGTGTGCATGATTATACGCGTGGTTCTATGTGCATGTGGTGCTGTGTACATGCTGTACATGTGGTGTCGTGTACATGTCGTGCATGTGGTGTTGTGTACATGTTTTGCATATGGTATTGGTATACATGTGGTATTGTGTGCATGTCATACATGTTGTGTTGCGGGCATGCGGTACTATGTATGTGCATGGTGTAGTTGTGTTAATGTGACATGTGTATTCGTTGTGTTGTACTCTGTATATGTATAGGTATTTTAATTTGTTGTACATCGGATGTAGGTGTATGTGTTGTGTTGTATTGTACACAAGGTGTAGGTGTATGTGTTGTATGCCAGTGTATGTGTATGTGTACCATAGGGTGTAGGTATGTGTTGCATGTCGGGTGTGGATGCATGTATTGTGTGGTGTTGTATGCTGTGTGTGGATGAATGTCTTGTGATGTACACTATGTTTTTGTGTACATGATTGAAGAGAATCAAGGGCAATGGGTGCTTGTCGGGTGTGGCAACCGATCTGGTGTGTGTACATAAAGAACAAAGGCAGAAGTAAGGACCGATGATGGACAAGTATCGATATTTTATTTCAGTTTTATTATGCATGTGATCTACGATTCTGACTTATCATGGTTACATGTGATTTATGATTATGGTTTATGGTGATTTCACACGATTCATGATTTTAATTTATGATGGTTGTGTTTTAAGCTATCCAGTTGTGATATATTTATTCATGATGATTTGATCAAACAACTAGTTCGACTTGTGTGACAAGAAGTGAGCGAATTTCAAGTGTTTCTTAATGAGCTACCAATGAGGTATGATGTGAAGTTATTTCAATTTATTTTGAATCTAATGGAAATTATGTTCTTGGTACAAGAAAGCATGAAATGCCCGGTTGGGTGGTTGAAATTGATTGTAACCTTTAGCAACAACAACAAAAGGAATTGAAACAGGAAGTAGTATGTTGGTAAAGCACTTCAAGAGCAAGGCCATTGTGAGACATGTTATTAGGAATACAGCAATTAGCAAGATTTCCAAAGTCCGATCACAGAAACAACATTATTTCAACCACTTTGGGATTCTAGGATCTAGCCCTCCTGAATCCGGAGAGGGATCTCTCCAATAAATGCAAAGATGGATTTGTCTTTGAAGTTTTGGGTAATGATATTAGGCTAGTTATGAAGGCCAAGGGTTTTGTTTGTTTTTGGATGGTTGAGCATGATTACTGTTTGAGGTGGAAAGTTCTAAATGCAAAGAGTTTCAAAGGTGAGAAGTTGCAAGCGAATAGAATAAGCTTTGGCCAGGAAGATAGATAATTGCAGGTTTTAGTCCATTGGGCTATGGAGTCATAATAGGGTTTAATTGAAGCAGCAAGAGGCAAGAGTGGTCCATGGGGCAAGTCATCTATGTCTAAGGATCTCTTTAAGGTTTGATTTATGGAATGAAATGATACAACAAGAAGGGGAAATAAACAGATGAAGAAACAAGGAGCAGCCTAAGATCTGGTAAGTACTTTTAAACTAGCCAGCTTTTGAAATACACTTAAGAAAAACATGAAAGTAAACTAGGATCTGGTAAGTACTTTTAAACTAGCCAGCCTTTGATACACTTTCAATAGAAAACATATAAAAACAAAGGGAAACTTTCAGACAATTTTTGGGATAAAACTAGGAAGGCTCACCATATCTTCCTCAGTTCATCTCTACTTAACATATACTAAAAATAACATTTAAGAATAACATTCAGCTAAGACAATAAGACGAGGGAACGCCAGCATTCCTATGCTCAAACTGAATTAAATCATTCCTAAATAACACAAATTGGAAGAAAACATTTAGATAAAGATTTTCAGTCAGAGAAGGGTACTGATATACATTAGGTCCTAACTCTATGCATGTTGTTCTTTATAAGAGAAAATGAACACAGTAGAAACAAAATAACAAGTTACAATGAGAAAAACATCACAGTCAACATAGACCAAGATCCCATAAATCAACTTGTATTGATGCTCCAAACCAGTTACAGCTTTAAGTTCAATGCTTTAGTTTAGCAATCATCTACTCATCTCAGCCTAACTTATCTATCACAAGTAAAGCTCCAAGGGCCAGTGAACACTATTTACAGATAGAAGTCTCAAGCTCAATTACATTACAATGATCAGCAACTACATCAACCAACCCCTCTCTCATCTTCTGCAGTAGTATTTATAGAAGAATGAGGAGGTGAGATCTATTAGAAGATCTCTAAAGACAATTAATATAGACTTAATGGTTCTTCGGCCCTTGGGGGCTCGATGAAGAAACTTACATAGGTGTCTTCTGTATTAAATGATTTACATAAATATTTAAGCTCGGTGGGAGCTCTTTTTGACCTTTGAGGCTCTGTGTGGTGTCAAAGTAACTCTGCAGATGTTTTGTCATTAATTTCCTTGGCAGAATTTACTCTTTGGCTGTGTTTGAGACAAATATCTGAGCCTGATCAATAACTTCGGCCTCGGATATGAATACTTTGAGGCACAGGTGGCATCGTGGTAGCTAGAGGGATCAATTTGCCTCAGCTATGGCGGTGGAGGCTTTCATGTTGATAAAACACTTAATATTTTCTTCAAACTGTGTTTTAATTGGGGATTAGGCTTTGGATAAACCATCTTAGACATAATCCCCACAAAATCTGTCTTCAATCTTCTATTCCGGTATATTTGTCTTCGGCACTGATACTCTCTGACTGTGCTCGATTCATGGTTTTTCGCTAGTATGCAGGGTTGCGCAGGGGTCATGTGGCATCAATGCTTCATGGATGATTAATGAAACGTGGAGCTTCTTCCTGCGAATGGTTTCCTCTGGTGAATCGAAGGTGGGAGGATCGTCACCCTCTGCCTTTAAATTTTCTTCAGTCATAGTGGAAAAAATCATTTGAACCCTGCAAAATACGAAAAAGATTAGAAAATCTTGCATGTATAGGTTAACTGCTTCAGAAGGCACGTGGGGAGAGCGTGGCCATTGGATGGCATCATCCAACGGTCGAGATTGATCAGAATGAGTCAAAAGGAAACGGGGGAGGAGTCAGTTTTTGGAAAAATGGAGAAAATAGGTTAAAAACCTTTGTCTTGGCGAAAAATGATCGAAAATCATGTTCGGGGTTCGAGACAAATGTGGACTGTCGGATGAGATCAGCCCACGTGATCAACGGTGAAGAATAGGAGCCAATAAACCTTATAAACATGCCCGGACATCAAATTTTCAATAAAATCCAGATGAATAAAACCCCCGGGTCCGGAAATGCTGACTGGATGAGGAATTAAGGCGATGAATTTTGGGCCGTCAATCTGCAGATCAAATCGACAGCGTAAATTATTTTAACACTATGTCGTACCCCTATTTATCGAATGGGCATCTTCGGAGAGTGATCACCGTCCGATGAGTGGCCCCAGATCGGACGGTGGACGCCAATATCACGCCGGGTCCACGTCCGAACTTTAACGTGCGATGAGCGGTGGTTTTTGAACAGTGCTCAAGGCCACGCATCAACCGATGTATGGAATCGTTGCAAAATAAAAAAAACCGCCTCGCTCTCAAAAGCGGTGCGATGGATACCGCTTGGTTTTGCAACGGTGAGTGGCTGGCGGGGACCACTGGGTCGATAGATCGCGCGCCGTCGATCTGCAGATCAGATCGACAGTGGAAATTGACTATAATTTTGCACTGGCGGAGACTATAGGATATAATAAAAAACCGACAATTTTATATAAACAAAGGTTTATAGTGCGGGGGGGGGCGCGAAATATTAATTTTTGATATGGTTTAGCGCCCGTCTGCGGGGCCATGGGTTGTATGGAAAATCATACAATTGGGATTATGGAGAAAGGGCTAATCGCGATGGGGCGATGTGATAAGCGCTTGGAAGACTGGCGCTCGGTTCTAGCACCAAGACGCATGGAGGGGAAGGGTTAAAGACTTAGCCCAAGGGGGCTTAAGTCTACAATATATAAAAAAATGTGATTTTTTATAGATTTTTAATGATTTTCAATGGTTGTTGGGAGTTTCGATAAGGCAAGAAAGGGTCTTAAACCTTATCAAAGGGATTATGATGAAGGGGAAAGGGGAAAAACGTGGAAATGAGTGATTTTATGGGGGAAAGAGGAGAGGAAATAAGGTTAGTTTTGGAAGGGGATGGAGGGGGGAAAATGGTGTTTGCAGCAGTATTCTTTCTTGGGAATCAGCAGGATTTCTGAGTGTAGAATAGGCACAGTAGTGAAGATTGGGACAGAGGCATGAGGCCTTTTGAGAGTCTTCAAGAGCCAACACTTTTTGCCATAAAAATTTGTTCCTTTAAGGCTCCAAAAATGTTTTAGCCAGCATTTGGTATAACAAATTTTGTAGCTGGCTAACAGGACACTGGTACCCAATAGTGTCCATTGATTTCCATGAGCATGCTATGACCAGTATGATGGTTTTGAGGCAGGGACATGCCTTGGTTTTTGTATCTTCTGATACGAAGAAGCCTTGCCAAGGGATGGACTTGCTGGGATGGACGGTGTCAGTAGAACTTGAAAGGTGTGTGAATGCACGGAAGGAGGTGACTGGATTTCCCGAGGGACTCTTAGCAGAGAAGGGAAGCTCGGGGATGGATTTATTTTGGTCAATAGCATTGCTAGATGGAATCATATGCACATTAGGAGTGTGCCCTGGAACAATGAGTCAGTAATTTTTCACTAAGAGGGAAAGTGGTGCAGGATTGTAGCACTAGACATTGGATGCAGTTTGACTCTAGCAGTGGATTCTAGACTTCCTAGGAAGGAAGTGAATCCTGGTACTACTTCTGAGGGTGGAGATGTGAGCCTCTGGATTCCCTTGTTGAAGATGCAAGCACCATATCCTTTTATTGTTTATTGAGAAAATGTGTATTAGTATATATGTGTATATTATTGTAAATACCATAATGAGTTGTGTTATAAAGCTCTATTAAATGGCATGATTGTCATGTTTTCAGCAGGTGGTCATTGTAAATATTACAACGAGCTGTGCTATAAAGCTCTATAGGCAGTATGTTTTATTTTTAGTGGTTTGTTGGTTTGTAGGTGTCATTGAACACTAAGGACGGTGTTCCCCCAAGGGAGAGGGTTTTGTACCAACCCTCATAAAAATTACATGTCATAAAAGTTAATAAAGGAAAAAATAATAACCATGGTTGATGGGACACTTATTCCAAGTTGACTTTTGGACAAAACATCCTAGCGGGTGTTCATTTCGGTTATTATGGCTAAAGGAAATTGGCAAAGGCAATGGAAAAGGTTTTGGAAAGGAATGAGGCATTGATTGGAATTTTATTTATGAAAATATTGGAAAATAGGAGATAAGGGAGGTGAAAGGTCACAAATTGCATGTGAGGAGGAAAATGAAGGAAAATAATGGAAATTAAAGAAAATATAGGCCTCATTGATAAAAAGGCTTCAAAGGATCAGTTGGCAAGATTTTTGCTCACACTTATGGATCTCATTCTATTCTCTCTCTCTATATATATCTCTCACTCTTGGACATTAGAGTTTTCTTGGAGCACTTTGGCATTAGATTAAGAAAGGAAAAGGAGGAAAAAGGGAGGAAGGAGCAAGCAAGGAAGAGCAGGATCAAGCAATACAACATGATTCTTTGCAAGTATTTATTTGCATGTGTGATTTCCTTGCTAGATTTGGCATGCATGATATTGCATGTGGTTTTTTTATGTCATGGCATGGGTTTTTCCCGGTGTGACAGTGTTTTCATCCTAGCCTTTCCATTTTAAGATAGCCTTGATGAGATGGGTTCTCATGCTCTAGTTGAACTGGATTTCTGGATGGATTTGAAGCTGGGTGAGGTGATCTCCAAAATGACTTAGTGATCCCTGAACCAGACTGAGGATTGTGTTAAAGCCACTGGCCTAGTGACCCCTAAACCAGACATGATTGTGTACCTCGATGGGCCCAGGAATCCTTGTCAATGAATGGTAAGATATACGGTAAAGCCAAGAGGTGCATTACTCTTCATTGGGCCTAGTAGTCTCGGGATGGGATGTACCATAAAGCCTAGAGAGTGGGTCTCAGTGTAGGGCCTAGTGATCCCTGGATCAAACTATGGATTATGGTAAAGCTTGAGAGACTAGGAGGCACTAAAATTCCTCATGGTGTAGGTGAATAGCTCTGGTAGCATTCATGTTTGTTTGGTTCTTTTTTATTTGTTATGAGTCTCACATTCGTGCTTGAAATATGGCATGAGGGTGATCGGATGAAGAGATATTTGGCTCAGCCAATCTATGGTCGGGTGGAACGTGGTAGTCCCATGCCCATTTGGTTTCTACATTCATTAATGAGAAATTAATTCCCTTGGCTTTTTATGTGTAAATGTATTGTTTTATATGTGGACCCTATGGCTGATGTATCCATGATATTTCTATTGTTATTATGATGGTTATCAACATGTATTCTAATAGTGATGATGTATGGCTCTCCTCATGTTTTTATTTGTAAATGAATAAACAATGTATATATGACCTAATAGATGATATTGTAGCTAATGGTGTAAGGGAACAATGCTTCTTAGTGATTCTCATATAAGTATGAGACCCATATGCTCAGATTTTTTTTTTACACCTGTAGAATACATATTTTTGATATGGTTGACGAAATTCTTGTCATGGCTAGTAGGGGTCCAGTTTAGGCCTTGTCATGATTTTTACAAATCCATCATTTTTTAGTTGTTTTACTTAATTTCTAAACTTGTCATAGAGTTTTGGGCAGTGGCCTGGGATCTGGGCCTGAAAAAGTGCCTTAAATCCCACAGATGCAGGCATAGGACTAGGCAATTTAGTCCCATTGTTTAGTTGTTTTACTTCATTTCTAAACTTTTCATAGAGTTCTGGGAAATAGCCTGGGATCTGGGCCTGAAAAGGTGCCTTAAATCCCAAGGACGCAGGCATAGGACTGGGCAATTTAGTCCCTGGATGTAGGCATGCAAGCTTGTGCATTCGTCCAAAGCCTCTCAGACGCAGGCATGGAGGCTTGTGTGTGCGTCTAGAGATTAAGTGAGCTAAAAACTCAGTGGGATCCAGGAGCTAGTTACCCGAGTAGTTTTCATGATTTCTGGGAGTCTTTTTGCTGATGTGGAAGGTCTATATGATGTGTTTATGTCAATTCCACTTCCTCAAGGTCACCTAGGAGGTTGAATCTGATCATAGTATCCTCTTTTCACATTGATCTGAATGGAGTATGTTAGTGTTGATGTGCTAATTACTCATTCAGATTATAAATTCAATGTATTATGTGTTGTTAAGGGTTCAGGTTCTTTTGCAAATTATCAAGTCTCAGAAGTGATTTTCATGTCAAATTAGTAAGAAATCAAACATAAAAACAAGAACTAAACAACAAAAAAATGAAGTACAAAACATCACCATACATAACATTAACACAATTATTTTTTGAAGGAGTTCACCCCTCCTGTGCTATATCTCCTTGGTCCAGCTTCCATGGCTTGGGCCTCTATATTATGCTCAAATTTTCAAATTGAATTTTTTACAATGCTCCTTTGCTCCTGTGACATGCTCCAATGAGTCCATAATGGCTCAAAATGGTCAACTAGCCTCTTTTTGAGCCTAAATTGGTCAAAAATTGCAAAATTTATGGCCTCTTCAATTTTCTCCACTAAATTCGGCCCTAAACTAGTTAATCGTAGCCAAAACTGGCATTTTTTCTGAATCTGGAGGTCTTCCAATTAACTATTAAGTGGGGATTAGTGCTAGTTAAGTGCAGTTTAAGTTTTAACTGCGCTTTAATTATTCCACGTATAATTAATGGATAGGCGCATATTAAATGTGGTTTAAGGTTAATAAAGCGGGTTTAAGGTTAATTACCCACATTTACTCCGCGCTTAACTATTTCTCCGTCGGTGGTTATAGCATGTGGTCGTGTGAACTAGGGGCTAGCCCCCACCTCACCCCACTGTTACATTGGTTTTAATTCAAATATGTGCGGAGTCCATATTCTATTAAGAACCATGCAATAGGCGAGATGATAGCGTGTTGTGTTATGTGGTGGAAGGTCGCGGGGTCAAACCCTGGCGCCTCCACCCGGACCTGTCCCAAAAATTTTATACCACCATACAACTTGGGGGGCACGTGGTGGCCTCCGAGCTTGCAAGTGTCGTCACTCGATTGACTTAAAATTGACCAATAAAAACTTAACACGTCACCCAAAATACGAACCAATGTCATGCTGCCAAGTGGCAGCTTCCCATTCACCTGCAGAAAATGCCAAAATAATTGACCTACACAGTCATCATGCCACGTCAGTAGTATGGATTGATGACTGGGCATCTGACTCTTTTTTTTTTTTTTACCTGTTTGGCAAAGCGGAAAGAAGTCGTTTCTAGGTAACCATTTTTCGTGAAATGAAGTGTGTCAGATTCAGAACGACGAGCACTACACGATCATTCAGGTTCTGAGCCAATCTGATCACTTTAATCTTTTAGCATAAAACTGAGTCTGTGATCATTCCTCCCCACTGGAAGCTTTTGGACCCCAAAAGATCATATTCAGTTGTTGAAAAGGTGATGATACAGTTCCCTCACCTTCCCAATTTCAATCCATTTAGCCTTTGAAGGATTTGTTCCTTTAAGCCCCACTCCGAAAGGTAGTTGACACTTCCTCTTGCAATGTCCTTGTTCCCCTGTCAAGTATGGTGTCTTGTTGTAGCTAAAAAAAGAAACATGGAGAAAATTCTTCAATATATGGAAGTTTAACATTCTCTCCTTGATCTTCAATCAAATGAGGCTCATACAATCTAAAATTTTCAACATTAACAACCGAATAAATTTGCATGTATGAAGGAAAATCAAGCTTGAATGCATTGTTACCAATCTTTTCCAGAATTTTGAAAGCACCATAACAGATTGGTTTCAGCTTTTTACCTTCTCCTTGAAGCCTTTCCTTGCTAATGTGAAGCCAAACTTCATCACCAACTTGAAACTTATGATCCACATGATGTTTGTCATGCCTCGCCTTGTACTTGCCTTGACTTTTCTCTAGTTTCTCTTGCACTATTTGATGAATCAACTGAATTTTCTCAATGAATTTATTTTCTTTATCTATGTTGCTATGTCCTTCGATAGTTACATCTTTCCCAAAGATGAAATCCAATGGAGATTTTGGAAAATAACCAAGACATGCCTCAAATGGCGATGTTTGAGTAGAAGAATGTTTTGCACGGTTATAAGCATGTTGAATGTAATACAATTGTTCATCCCACAACTTAGGATGTTTGCTGCAATATCCTCTAAGAAGATGAATGATTGTTCTATTAAACACCTCGATCTAACCATCCGTTTGCAGATGAAAGGTTGTACTCTTCTTCAACTTAGTGTCCATCAAGTCCCATAAACTTGACCAAAAATTCCCAACAAATCGAGAATCTCGATTACATACAATAGATGTAGGCAACCCAAAATGAACCCATACATTTTGAAAGAAAATATGATTTTTTCATTTAGCTGTAACTTTCTTTTTACATGGAATCAAAATACACATTTTATTGAACCTATCCACAATTGCAAACAAATAATCATGACCTCTTTTAGACAAAGGAAGACCTCCTACAAAATCCATTGAGATACTCTCCCATGGATGTGAAGGAACTGGAAGTGTGGTGTGTACAATCCTAGCTTCCTATTATTAGGCTTACTGACTGCACATAAAGAAAAAACTTTAATAAAACGTGACACACTTTGAAGCATACGAGGCCAATAACAATACCTCTGAAGATTTGCCACTATTTTTCTTACACCAAAATGTCCCACAATAAGAGAAGTGTGTGCTTCCCTTATGACATTCACTCTCTCACCCTGTGGAATACAAAGCTTGCCCAAATGATACAACAAGTTATTGTGAACATGATAATCTAACTCCTCAACTTGGAAACCTTGATTCAAGTTTTCAAAAACATCTTGAAATTCATTGTCAAATGCATATTGTTCAATGTAACTTTCATGTAAAACATAAGTATTATTGAGTAAAGTAGCTGCATTTATAATAGGCTTAGAAAGCATATCAGCAACCTTGTTTTATATACCTTTCTTATACCTGATAACCAAGTGGAATTGTTGCAAGAATCCCATCCATCGAAAGTTCCTTGACTGTTGCACTTTGGTTTGTGATTGCAAGTATTGCAACGGTCGATGATCGGTGTGAATGATGGTGTCCTTTCCCATCAAATAATGTTTCCATTTCTTCACACTTTGTACCAACACATATAGCTCCTTTTCATATGTAGGATAATTTATCACTGCAACATTAAACATTTCTGAATGGAATGAAATAGGCTTACCATGTTGTAAGAGGATTGCGCCCATGGCATAGTCACTTGCATCTATCTAAATATCAAAGGGCTATCTCAAGTCCAGTAATGCTAATATTGGAGTTGAACTTATCTTTTGCTTCAAAGCATCAAATGTTTTTTCCTGATTGCCTCCCCACTAGAAGACTTTCTTAATACTCGTCAATGCATGTAACGAAGTTGCAATAGAGGAAAAATTAGCAATGAATTTCCTCCAATATTGTGTTGCCCTTGGAAAAATTCTTACCTCCATGACCGACTTGGGTGTAGGCCAATTCACAATTACCTCAACTTTAGAGGGGTCTATCTTCAGCTCACCTCCTCCAACAATGTGTCCCAAATACACTAAAGAAGTTTTGCCAAATTCACATTTCGACATCTTCAAAAACAACCGAGAAATAGTCTTAATACATCATTCATAATTCTCATGAAAGTAGTTGGAGCATTGCAAATACCAAAAGGAATAACAAGCCACTCAAAAAATCCTTGTTTAGTTCTAAATGCGGTCTTCCATATGTCCTCTTCAATTATTCTAACTTGATGATAACCACTTCTTAAATCTAGCATAGTGAAATACTTTGCATACCTCAATTGATCAAGAAAATCATCAATCCTTAGGAGCGGATAACGATTCTTTATCGTGATTTTGTTGAGTGCACGAAAATCCACATACATAAGCGATGTTCCATCCTTCTTGGGTACCAATACAATTGGTGAACCACATGGCGAGGTAGATGGAGGAATGATACCTTTTTTCAAAAAATCTTGGACTTTCTTCTTGATTTATGCACTTTCAATTATCGACATGCGATACATGCCAATGTTAGGGAGTGGAACATCCTGCTACAGTTGTATCTCATGTTCGATTCCCCTCTTGGGAGGTAATCTCTTTGGCTCTTGAAACATCTCTCCATGCTAACTTACCACATCAAACAAATCAAATTTTAATCTATCATCACAACCTTCAAAAAATTCAAAATCCTTATCATTCTTTTGTTTGATCATGAAAAGCACAAAGTTTTTTCTTGAGTTTTCTAGTCTCTTCATTGGCCCATCATTAACCAAAGCGAGATTTAGCTTTTTGCAATGAGCTCTCACAATATATTCCACCCCATATTTTAACAACTGGTACTTGTTCTCATGGAGATAGAAGACTACTTTCCTGTCATAGAGATATGGGATACCCAAAACAATTCCAGATATGTCAAGTGGTACAACATCTAACTCAACTTCATCAATAAAATTTGCGGTAATTGCAAACCGGAAAATGCATTTTCTTGTAACCTGTAAGTTTGTATATTTGGTTATCCAACCCAATGGTTATGGCTTATGATGAGGTAAAGTTTCAATATTCATCTTCTTAACTAAGTCTTTAGAAATTAAGTTCACTTGAGACCCAATATCAAATAGTGTATCAATTTTTGTATGTTTTGAGATCACTCTTACATGAAACAACTCTATTCTTGCGTCTTCATTTGGAGTGTTATTGTGACAATTTGAGGAACTAGTACTTGCTATGGCTTATTTTCCCTTTGTGACCATGGCTGCAATTATGGTCTCATCTCCTGAATCAGATCCAAGATCCTATTGTGTGGTAGCAGTTCTCTTTTGTTTCCCCTTATCATTGAATTTCTTAGGCCTTAATTCTAGATGAAGTTTCCAACAGTGGGCTTCATCATGACCCTCTAGAACAATGAGTACAGATGGTTTTCTCCCCTTCTTTCTTAATGGATTCATTCTTCTTTTATTTACCCTTGAAACCCTTTCCTTTTTCACCTCCCTTGAATGGTTTCTTTTTACCCTCATCTTGTACATTTTCCCCTCTTGCCTAAAGGTGTGTAGCTTGGACACAGACCTCATCTAAACTAGTGGGATTAAACACGAGGATGGTATGTTTAGGTAACTATGCAATCCACCTATGTACTTCAACAAATTTTCTTGGCTATGAAATGAACTCCTAACATAAGAGCTCTTCTCCTAAACTCATGATTATAATCTTTCACACTTTGACCTTTCAATTGTCTAAAATTTTTCCAACTCATAATAACTTTTTGCATGTAAGCTAGAGGATAGAATTTCCTTTTAATGGAAGCAATAAAATTTGACCAACACATTGAGATATTACCATGTTTCTTAATCTCCTCTTGTGTCTTTTCTTCCCACCATACAAGTGTTGATCCCTCCATCCTCAAGGAAGCAAATTGAATATTTATCTCATCTTCTTGAAGGTTCTTGTTGGACACCTAATCCTCAATGGTTAGGTGTAGAAGGCAAACATTCAAACAGAATTCCAAGTGACCTTGGAATGTGGAATCCAAGAGTCACACCAATGTAATATAAATGTACATCTATGGTTAATATAAAAGCAACTCACGCTTATCTTATTTCCTTGTGTGTGTTTACCATGCATTGTTTAACATGGTATCAGAGTGAGTGTATTCTGGCCCTGCTCCAAATTGAGCGACTGGTATTATATTGAGCCACTTCCTCTGCCATATTCTCTTCGTGCCTACATTTTGTTGAATGCAATAACGAGCACACTAATTGTTAATGGTGTTGGTATTGTGAAGAGGTATTACACTCCCTTAGTTATAGTGCATATTCCATTATCACATTGCGACTCCACTCCACTGTCTGCGCTGACTCTGAATCTGTCTGCAACCAAGCTTAACTTCATCCCGTCAAGGTAATTGGTTCTCTACCAATTTTATAATTTTTTGACCCTTTAACTCTCACTCATCATCGTAAAGTTTCTTTTTCGAGCTTGTATGCATTACCTACTTACCACAATTCTCTCTAGCTGCATCCTTCAACCTTCAACCATAAGGCTTGTATCCACTATCACTCTGTATTTTTTTTCAGTATGTCGCAATAAATCCTCTGTCCATATTTTCTTCGTGTTCGTACACATCGTTCTCTACTCTCTGCATTGAACAATTTGGAAGTGTTAGTTGAGAGAGCTCGAATTCCAGTGACTTCCATCACAAAGATTGCTCTTGGAAAAAATATTTGTGCCTTATCGAGCCCACAGCACTCCACTCTCTGTCAGACTTGCCAATGCAAAGGCATCAAGCCTGTGTTCCCTCGGCCCCCTTAGAGTGCGTGGTGAATTGATTTGAGCCAAGTTATGAATTGAATGGTACTTTTATTCACTGGTATCGAATTAGTCACTCGGCACCCTCGACACTCGGCATATTGCACTGTCTCTGTGCACATGTTTTATGTGGAAATGCAAGGCTACATCTAGCACAGTATTGATCCAAGGCAAGGAAGTTCATTTGACAAGGATTTTATGAAGTTCGAGTGATTTGAAATAAGAGAAAAATCATGACCACGCTGACGATTCTAGAAATAGCAAATTCACATGCAAAAAGAAGGATTCGACATTTCTCTGTTATCTCCTTCGATGTTGAAGGGGCTTCCTTCAATGGGATTCTTCACAAATATATCGCAAAGGCTCCATATACTTGAAATGTTTTATTTATAGCTGGTTTGTCAGATTTATTGTTACAGGAATTTGTTGTTGGACTCACTGCCAGGATGTCACCAGTGTTGGTAAGAGTCAGTTATAGTGTACCAATGAAGACCTAATCTATCTTGTTAGTTTTGGATGAACTCTACCAGAATTCAATATGCAGAAAGAAAAAAATATGTTTCTACAATTAACACATTGAAGAAAGTTTTGTGGGTGGAAGAACCACATTTTATTGAATTTGTTGTGATCTCTATCCTGTTGCGTTGTCTTGCTAGGGTCATTGCCCAGGTGTTAAAAATCCAACTATGGGTGCTCTATAAAATAATTACTCTCTATACTTTGGATTTTTTTTTCTTCACCTATAGGGGTTCTATTGAGTAAAAAAAATAAATTATAGATTAAAATTTGTAAGAGGCCTATTTTATGCAACAATTATCGAAGATTGTCATTAATTGTGGATGGAATACAAAGCTTGAGGGAGTTGTTAATAAATTGTATAGAAAAGAGACTAGATACTTCAATCCATAGTTTGATAGGAATTCAACCCACTCATTATTATTTTTGTTTCTTGATCAAATCCAACTACAGATTGGAGCATACGAATTTGGAACACAAATTTCAAGGGTTGTGTTCATCCTTTGACTCAGCGCCTTCATTTATTTAAACAAGAGACAATGGCCAGTCTCGATGATGCATTAGAGTTTTTGAACACTCTTATATGTTCCATTGTTGATAAAATCAGCAAAGCCTCTCTTTTTTACATTAAGACCCGTCAGCAAAATGCACATGAGAAGATTGAATTTTTGCAGCTTGAGTCAAAGCTACAGCAAGAAACAGTGGAGTCATCATTATGGACCTATTTATGTTTAGAACATTAAAAGATACTTCCATAAGAAGCAAGTCAACAGTATTGCGGTTGATTCACATTCAGTGCCCAATGAAGCAGCAGAGTTACATGTAGATGCATAAATTCATTCTGCACTTCCCAAGCCCGTCATTAGATCTTGGGAAGAGCTTGTCCATAACAAGCACAAAAATGGTCTTGGATATGAAAAGGATGTGTTCTTTCATATTCCAAACTATTCCAAGCTCGTTCAGTTTCAGAGTGTAGGATTTCTTTATGACAGTTCACCTTCAGCTTTTCCAGATATTACTCCTCTTCGAGAGCAGCCACAACAGATTGTTGAATTCCAACACTGTGATCGAGTTGGCCATATGAAAGATCATTGTTTCGATCTTCACCCATGCAAGCACTGTGGTCGGCACACCCATTATTCACACAAATGCTTCAAAAACACAACTCCTGCAAGAACAAAGATTCATCTTCGATGGATCGCTTCTTGGAAATAGGCATCAACCGCCCAGAAGATGTTCAATTCATATGTCAGAACTTGTTCTAGAGTATTGAACAGACTTGCAGTTGATTTTTCACCATCATCTCAGTTTGTACCTGATGGGGGGGGGGGGGGGGGGGAATGGTGGGCATCTACAATAATCGAAGCCACATCAAGTGAGCCTGAGCTAAAATCTCTCATTCCAGATTCAGAGTTGTAGCCAAAGACATAGCAGTTTAAGTGAGCCTGAGCCATAATCTCTCATTTTAGATTCAGAGTTGTAGCCAGAGACATAGCAGTTCAAGTGAGCCTGAGCCACAATCTCTCATTCCAGATTTAGAGTTGTAGCCAGCGACACAGATGCCCATGAGCATGAATTTGGTTGGTGGTTAGCCTTAAACCATCTATGCAAGGTTGAGCTTCTCCCTCTTCAAATAATTCGGGACACTTCCTCTAGCAGAAGACTTCAGCTTCTTGCAAGTTTTGGAAGAGTTACAGGAAATGCATCAAGCATTCCAGAGTTGGTGGTCATCCTTAAACCATCGCAGGTTGTAGACCTCCCTTCTTCTAGGTTAAAGGTCTCCCTCTTCAAAATATGAGGAGCACTTCCTCTACCAGAATACCTCAGCTTCTTGCCAGATTTGGAAGAGTTCTGGGAACTGCACTAAGAATTCTAGTGTTGGTGGTCATCCTTAAACCACCTCTTTATGCCAACATTTCTTAGAGCTCATTCAGCCTAAGTGTTGTCATGCATACTTTGCGGATTTGTATTACAACTCTCTTTTTGGACTCACACATACCTCTTCGGATTAAGGGGGGGAATGTTGGACACCTAATCCTCAATGGGTAGGTGCAGAAGGAGAACAATCAAAGAGGATTCCAAGTAACCTTGGAATGTGGAATACAAGAGTCACATCAATGTAAAACAAATGTACATCTATGGTTAATAGAAAAGCAACTCACACTTATCTTATTTCCTTGTGTGTGTTTACCATGCATTGTTTAACAGTTTTGAATTCTGCAATAAACCTCCAATTGATGAATCCAGTTATCCAACTTCTCTGCATTCACTGCGCCATTATACATTGGAAGCTCAAACTTAACATCAAATTTAAGAGAATGTGATTTACCAGTTCCTTTGGAAGTATGTGTATGAACATATGGAAGAGTTGTGGTAGTGGAAGATGATGATGAGGAAGGTGAAGATGGTGGTGAGGATGATGGTGGAGTGGATGTTGGCTTCTTTCCATCTCCATCGCCTCCTCCTCCTGGAGAACCCTCTCCTCTTGGAAGCCTTGAACTCTCTCCTTGTTATGAAACCAGCTCCAAAAATAGAAGAAAAGAGAGATCAATGCCTTAGAATTCAGCCACTTTGAGGGTGCAACCTCTTTTACATTACATAAATGAAAAATTCTTGGATGATACAAATGAAAATTCCTACTTTCTATATATATAGGATTCCATGGGGTCATAATATAATCCTATCCGACCTAACAATAATAATGTAAGGGCACAATAATAACAATATGGGGGCTACAGGGGTACAAAAATAACAATAAGGGGGCTACACTAAATCAATAATGGGATACACTAGTATTATAGGGACCTAACACTCCTTTAATCCTTACATTCCTTTCCTCATAGAGGACTTTAACCATCTCAGTCATATCAAATAATGCCTTCATGAATGCTCTCTCATCTCCTGTCATGATAGGTTATCCTTCATGAGACATGCTCACTAAAGACTCAACTTCAACTTGAGGATGTTTTGGTGTTGAAGAATTTGGCAACCTTGTCCTTCTTCCTCTTGACCCAACTGCAAGGCTCTCAACCAACTTCCCTTCTCCCCTTTTTAGTTTTAACCTTCTAAAAATGACACAAACTTGCAAACAATTAGATCCCTTCTTGCACAAAAAAACCTAATGAACTTGATATCTTATGCAAAAAATGATCTGAATGGAGTATGTTAGTTATGATGTGCTAATTACTCATTCAGATTATCAGTTCAATGTCTTATGTGTGTTTAAGGTTTTAGGTTATTTTGCAAATTATCAAGTCTCATGATTGATTTTCATGTCAAATTAGTGAGCAATTAAACATAAAAACAAGAGATGGACAACAGTAAATAAAGTACAGAACATCACCATGGATAACATTAACACAATTATTTGATGAAGGAGTTCACCCTCCTGGGCTACATCTCCTTAGTTCATCTTCCATGGCTTGGGCCTCTATATTGTGCTCAAATTGTCAAATTGACCTGTTTACAATGCTCCTTTTCTCCCGTAAATTGCTCCAATGAGTCTATAATGGCTCAAAATAGTTAGCTAGCCTCTTTCTAAGCTTGAATTGGTCGAAAATTGCAAAAGTTATAACCTCTTCAATTTTCTCCACTAAAGTTGGCCCTAAACTGATGAACCCTTAACTAAACTGAGAGACGGGGGTGAATCAGTTTAGTACAATCATGGTCATTAATACTCCTTTCATTCAACTCATTAACTACTTCATTTTATAAGCAGCTTAATACATAATGAATCATAAAATTGAATGTATGGACAGAAAATAATTAAGCATAATAATACATCACATCAACACATAATCATCAAGCACATAGACATCAAATATAAGTGGAAACCCATAAAGGAGAAAATCACATCTTATTATTGTTGTGATGCAAAGGCAAGCTCCAACTCCCTCTCACCACTAATTTTTTGTAGGCTCCAACCTCCAGGAGGCTACTACCTCAAATTCTGGAAGCTACAACTTGCAAGGAAACTCTAACCCCCATCTATTTTCTGCAGGCTACAACCCACAGGAGGCACCTACCTCAACCAGCTCCAACTAGAGATCTATCAAGCTACAACTTGAAATGGAAGCACCAACTCCCATGTATTTTCTGCAGGCTACAACCCACAGGAAGCTCCTACCTCACCCAACTCCAAGTGGAAGTTTATCAAGCTACAACTTGAAAGGAGACTACAATCCCCTCACTCAACATGAAACTAAAATGTTGATTTACCTAGAAATCAGCTTTGTTATACTCCTTCTCCACTGCTGCCTCTTCAGCCTTCATATATACTCATATCAGCTCCTGATGTGCACAGCATCTCTATCAGCTCTCTCTTATTCTTCCACTCTCCAACCTCCTGCAGCTCTCTCTTATTCTTCCACTCTCCAACCTCCTGTAGCTCTCTTACATTCATCCGCTCTCTTCCATTATGTAGCTTTCTAACCTTTCTATCCACGCTAATATTGCATCTCTTATACATATAACTCCCTAACTATTTTCATTCTACAGGGAATATGAAGTGAACAGGCCTGACCCTATGCCTTCCACCCATTTGATTCCTCATTCTTCAGTTCATGTTATTACATCAGAAATAATCATTATAGCACTCATGGAGTTTTTCCTATGCCAATGGCCTTTGAATCACAAACAATAAAAAATTAATTAATAAATTTACATTTAAAACAATATTCACTCGGCCCTCTCATCTCTTTTCTCACTGTGCATTTGTCTTTTCTGTTGTTGTCAGATCCTTTTCTATTTCTGATGTTACATTCAACACAGTTCTGCATAACTGTCTTTTTGGCCCGACTTGACCCAGCTGTTGCGTTTCCAATAGTGCCACCATATGCTACTTTTTCCTAACTCTGCCTCTTCTGCTCATGCCCGTAGCGTTTATCCTTCACCTGCTCCTTTGCTCTATGTCGAGTCACTTACCTGAGTCTCCTTCTGCTGCGTTCAGACTTTGTTATTAAACAGCCACACTAACCTTGCATGAGTATCGTGTCACTTGCCTGAGTCTTTCCTCTTGCGTTTAGCCTTTCCTTTTAACTCACTGCCACAACTGCATACAACATTGTTCTGCATGGGGTCAGGTCTTTTTACTTACACGAGTCTTTTCTTGCGTTCAGGCTTTCCTTTTTGTACACCTGAGTCAACTCTCTGTTCATCTTTACTTCTTTGTAAACAAGTGTAACCACATTAAACCTGTACCTGAAATATATTATTATTTACCTCTGTACGATATCGCGTGCGGTTACTTATCGCATTTCAGCGTTTCCTTTGTTTTACATTACAATCCTTCTTTTCTCTCTGATGTGATTTAACAAAGGGAAAACCCATACTCTCGGACTTGAAATCCTTTAGGCTTCAGCATTGACCTGCATCGCGTCTGCTTCATTATCACACTTCACACTTCGGCGTTCTCATGTGTTTCTTGTTATGCATAGCTCTTCCAAACCCCGATGCGATTTCTCAAAGGGAAACCTTATGCCTCCAGATTTGAAATCCTTTAGACTTTTGCTTTGAAACTACATCGCATCTGGTACTCTTATCGCATTTCGGCGATCTTATGTATTATATGTTATAAACGCATTTCATTCTCCCGATGTGATTTCTTAAGGAAATACACCTAACCTCGAACCTGAAATATATTATAATTTACCTTTGAAAATGCATCGTGTCCTTGTTGAGATTCAACAAGATGATGATCCTAGTGAAAATTAAGCACCTTCACTAGATGGGGCCCACAAGCTATTTTAAGGTGTATGTCTATCTTTAGAATGGTGAGCATATTCTAAAATTAGCACGAGAATAATTCTATATGGTTGAGAAAATTCTATCTTTAGATGAGTTTCTATTTTTAGATCATGGGCGAAGTCTATTTATAGATCGCATATCTAAAAATAGAATGCATGTCGATTATTATCAGCCCTTAATGATAATCAGACAATAAATAATAGTTTATTCTCTTGAAGCACTTGATTTCAGTTCACTGATGTGGCAAACCAGTTAGCTGAAGGAATTACGCATTCCAAGGTTGGTTGGTGACTCATGCATGATGGACTTCGTTATAAATGATTGTGGAAAAGTTGTAACAGAGTTGGAAGAGTAGTTATGTGAGTTGTTATTTAGTTTAACTCAGTTAAGTGAGTTAAACTCAGTTGTGCTAGTTGTAACTAAAAATACACTAGTGATATGTTGTAGCTCCTAGAGACAGCCTTGAGTTGCCAAAGACCATACAGGTCTCAGGACATCTTAAACGTAAAAGAGGGGAGTATAAAGTATCTTTCAAAGCTCATTATCGGCCTTAGGGCTCTCTACCTTTTCAACTCAGTGCAAAGCATCATCATATGGATGGGACCAAACTACCTTCGATTTTAGCAAGCTATAAAGACATTGCGCAGTAGACAAGGAGGGAATCTTCAATACATATATATTTCTCTAGACAACTTAGAGACAACTTTCTATCGTAGAGGGCCAGTTTTCTCTAAAGACATATAGGTATTTTAAACGTAAAAATATTTGATGCGTAGAGAGTGAAAGGGGAGTACTAACTTCCAATGAAATGGTGCCTTCCCGTAAAAACATATTTCTAACATAATATGGGCTTAGGAATCTTTAAGAATCCATACATATCAATCGCTTCAATAAGAGTAACATTCCACGATGTCTTTTAATACAGAGGAAATATGAATGAGATGTAGTTAAGTGGAATGACATATCGTGTATGAGCCACATTTAAAGCAACATGGACCAAGAAAGCATGAGTATCTAACGATGCTAAATTTGTACCCGAGTCCGGCAAGTTACTCGCATTCCAAGACACGATAAAAGGAAATTGAAAACAAGGAGAGAACAATGATACAATATCACAAAGAAAGAGTCACGAACTATATAGCGTTAAGATCGGAATCCTCATATATAACTAGAACTTCTCCTCACCGAAACCCCACGCGCTCCGTGTATTTGCATTGATAACTCCACGACAAGCATACAAAAAAAATTTACGCTCGCGAATTTCTTCTCAGAAATCTGAACCCCTCTTTTTTCTCATCGATTCACTTATATAGGCTTTTTCCTATTCAATGTAGAAGATATTTTTTTGGAAAATATCTTCTTCGCATAACTAAAATTTGTTAAAATGTCATTCTCAAAACAAGACGAAAATTCATGATGAGGAATCAAAGCCTCCCATCATGGATAGTCGACTTAGTCGTTTTCAAAAACATAAAATTAAATGTCAGCTCGATGAAAAGTAAAATTGTCGAGGGGTGGGGCAAACAACCCACTCCAAGAAACTAATTCAAAGAGTAAATAGGTCGTTGAGGCCAAATCATGAGTTGACAAGATATCATAGGTGCGGAAGAGTTGAGTGCAGCTTGTCGATTCTCGGTGGCGCGCGTTCGTTGCATGAACCGGCATACCGGCCTCCGTAAATCTGAGTGCACTCTCTCGCTCGATCGTCCGCACCGGGTCTCTGGGCACCGCCGAGAACCCCTCCACCTCGACAAAGGCCTTCCGTGAGGACGTGGAAACCTCGCCCCCGTAGGAATCTTACGTGTCATCAAATGGAGGAGGGTGAACTCTTTTCGAAGGAATGAGCATCGATCATGGTCGGCCTTGAGTTGAGCGTACCACTGTCCGGGAGGTCTGCCGCCTGTCCGATCTCTTTCTCTTCTTGTAGGTGCAATCAGATATGATTGTGTCAAAGGCAAGAGCATAGAAGGAGTGGCTTCCGGTCCCAACATGTAAGCGAAGTCCACATTGGCCATGATCTCACCCCATACCGCGTCGACCGGCAACATCGTTCCACGTTGGCGACCACACCGCTGGAGAGCTCTCGAAGCCGTGGCTCGAGCCATCTCTTTGTTGATGATTTTTCGACATTCAATAGCCTCCGTGAATCGCCTGAATACCGTGCTTCTCCATGTCATCTCGATCCCGGTGTCACTCTCATTCAGTGAATGAAATGTATTCTTTCGGGGCATGTGTTGGGCCCCGTTGGACAAATCGAGGTCCGCTCTCCGGCAGCTTCCCTATTTAGATAGGGTATAGCCGATTTATACTCTCCATCGTCCTTAAGAAGCCCCATTGTTCGCTCACCGCCGAGATTATATCGTACCAAATTATACTCCCTAGCCTCAAGGAGGTGAGATTTACCTTGCACGGATTTTGATGTCACGATATTTTTCTTGTTGATCGATCATCGTCTTCTTTTTCCCTCGTCTCTATTTCTCTCTCAGCCTCTTCTGTATTCTTCTCGGTGTTCTCACCGGAGAGTTTTCTAAGTTTGTGATCTTTTGCCTTGCCGTGGACGCCTTGCTTTCTCCAATACCTCATTTTCAGCCTAGGGGCTACCGCCAATTTTCCTGACGCGCCGTAGTCGGTCTCACTTGAAGCCACTGGCTATCGGTACCGTGTGAGTCCCACTCTAGCTTGCAGCTCGTCGCCTTAGTCCGTAGTATGGTGATTGTCTCCGGCGCATTTTTTCTTTCTCCTCTCTTTCCTTTGATAGCTTAATGGACAACCGTGCTTTCTCTTTCGCTCTACTTGCACCAGCTCGATTGTCCGGACATGGTGGAGGCTCGTATGCGTGCATGACCCTTTGCCGACACGAATTCCTTTCACGTGGATGTTCAATCAAAGCCGCCTCGTGGGTTTGTTTCCCCCGTATCCTTTCCCTTGATTTGGTCTTGGAGGAAACGTACCCGATTTGCTCTCAGGCACCTGGCAGCCTCCAATCTATTCACTTTTCAGGGTAGCCCCAATCGTTCATGTTTCTCGTCTCCAACTTCCTCGGGGCCGTGCCGATGGTGACCCGCACGTTCATCTTTCATCATATCACATACGCGTCCGGAATAGGTCGCACATGTCGTTGGTTGGCACTTTTCCATGGCTTTGTCGATCGCGTACTCAGAGCACCCGATAGCTCAGTGACACCGACCTTAGGGTCCAAGCATAGCTTCTCGCCAGTAGATAGACGACCGTGTTTTCGTGTCCGCGTTCATGGAGTGCAGCAGAGCCCGGTGTGATATTTCTCAACGTACCCTCCCAGCCTCGTCTTATATTTGTCTCGGATTGCCATATTTTCCCGATCCCTTTCAATTGCCCTGGTGAGGTATGCTCGTATGCATGGCTCCGTGTGACCTCCTCGTGAAGTCGGAAGAAGTAGTATTGTTGTCCCTTCCTTAACACCTTTATCCCGACCCTCGCCTTTATCCAATTGACCATACACTATGAAGGGTTCAAGCGACTGTTCCTCTCCTATGACTTCGCCCTCACCGGAGGCCGTTGCTTTTTGTGAGGGGGGAACCGCTCCCCGATAGTGGCTCGGCTTCTTCTCCGCCCGTGTCTTTATTGACGTTCTCTTCCTCCCCTCGCAGCGGATGAATTGCGTTTCCATCCGTGAAACCAGCGTCAAAATTTCGAGATTAGCCCTCCATTCCATGAATGGCCTTGGCTCATGCATATAAGGCGCGTACTTGTTCCTTTTTCTTTGTCGAGATACATTTCTGAGGGTCATAAGCTCAACTTTTTCCCCAGCCCTGTCAGGTCCGTACCCTTGCAACATTTTCTCAACGATTGGGAAGGCATGTCTCGAGTTCACCACGAAGGGGCCGATTTCAATGGGGAGCCTTAGGATGTAACCCTTCGTGTAGAACGAAAATGGAGTTGATCGGCCTCGAGGGCTCGTCGGGATGTATTCGAGTGCATAAACTCGACGCATGAGGAAACATCGGCGCACGTAGCGGAAACTTCGCTTTATAGACCCGAATTTCGGTGGTAGTCATCGAATAGAAACCAATCCCCAAAGGTCTCGGGATTTTCGGCTTCTGTACGACTTTTTCATTTCACTGAAAGACCCGTGTGAAGGCGGTAGTCATGAATAATGGTATAGGCAATAGACATGAAACATATTCATCAAAACTCCGGAATAACCCTCTCCTTAGGTAATTGACGTACAGCAGCAATTCCAATAAAACGGCTCTAGGGTTGGGAATTCTCACGTATATACTTTCCTGTCTAACCCCAAACCCTCAAATTTATCTGTGTCGGGTACAAGAAGAGATAGAAAAAACCATTGAACAAAAAATCTGAACTCGACGCGGTTTCCGGAAGCTCCCGGAACCCGGGGTTCGAATGGCAAGCGTGGCGAGGAAACCATGAATACCCGAATACTACCTCTCCCCTTTTGAGACATGAGCCATAAGAGATGGACGCACACCGTGGAAATCTCTTCCCGACTTCCTACTCCCTAAAAGCGTCAAAGAATGAGAGAGAGAATGGGTCACGTAACTTCCTCTTCGAACAAATCTTAATGGAAAAGGTCTCTATGCAGAAGAGAAGTAACCTCAGGTTGCTTAAGTTATAGAGGAGATGAAGGCTTGTCGGGTCTCTCGTGGCTATTTGGTGAATCGGGCGGCTTAAAGCCGTCTTTGAAACCGATATATGTGGCGCTCGGTAGTGAAAGCGGAGGGCTTCGTTTGATAGTATCTGGGAAAGGGAAAAAACTTTGTTCCCCCGAGGGAGAGGTGAGCAGGTGCTCGATGCTCGTCGAAAACATTCCTCGAGCCAGGAGATAAAATCAACCATCACGCAGTGAACTTGAGGGGCAATCTGGTGGTGGTACGGTGCCGATACTGCGACTACCCCAAGAAATCGGTCTTTGTTCATAACATGACGTTCGAAAAGCTCCTGGCTTAAACTGTCGTGGATGTCACTGGGTATTTAGGGTCACGGATACCTCTGGCCCTTGCAGTCGATGAGAGGGTCGAATCCTCGGTGGGTTCATCGGATTCACTGACTTCGAGGGGTCTCTAGTTCATTTTTTCGGGCGTTCCCCTTCCCATGGCCGACATTCAAGAATTTAGAAAAATCGAAAGGAAAACAAGCAGGGAGTATGAATGACGAGTACCCGAACGGGTATACATCTACCGGAAAGCGACGCAGTGGAACTCGACAATGATTGTAGATCGTGCGCTCTTTCCTACTTGGTATATGCCGTAGCCGGAAACCCCCGCGACTTTTTACCGGAGTGAAATACGAGGGAATTGTTATCTTCGGACCGGGTATTTTTGAGGTAAAAAGACTGATTAAAACGAAAGAAGGCAAGTGTCCCAAGGACACCCGACGCGTGGGCACGCGCGCGTAAGGATTGGGTGTGTCGAGTGCGGTGTGGGCGCCCGTGCCGGTTTAATACCGGTACTAGGCTCCGCACTGGCTAACCTAAAGGACCTTTACCTACCTTACCTTTTTACCATATAAAACCGACGTATTCTTGAATATATTTCCCATAAGCTGCGATTCTAAACATAGCATATCGATCCCTCGGTCCCGCAGTTAGCTCGCTACGTCATCCCCTTTGCTTCTCGGTCCCCGCTCTTGCCACTTCACTCTAGCCTTGGGTCCCCACCACACGCCCACGCTTTCACAATTCCCGCCGGGTATGGGTCTCTTCCCTTCCTCGCCGCCGACCCCCTCGACTCATGTGCGTCTTCACGCGGCGGCAATTTCCTTTTAATACATAGGTTTTGGCGCTCCGTGTAACGTTCCATTGTCTTTTGTATTTCGTTAGCTTTTTGGCTTTTATATTCCATTCTTTTCTACGTTAATTCCCGCCTTTGGCTTTAACGCACGTGGCTTTCGTTGCTTTGTCTCCTTTCGACCCACTTTTTTCGAAGTATTTCGTCCTTTGATACAAAGCTTAATGCATGACTTGTCAACATTTTAATAAACCAATGACTAATGTTAAAGATTAAACAACATTGGCTCCACCTCGGGGACCCGCACACTTTACATCCTCGAACGTGTCGAGAACGCTACAGACCGCACCTCGTTTATCTTCTCGTGAACGCCACTTTCAGCACTCGAATTCTCCTTCATAAATCATCATAACCCATGCATTATTCAATTCAAAAACGAAAACTGTACGACTAATGTATACAATATAATACAATCAGCTTTTTCTACCGCTTCGTAACCCGAAAGTATGGTTTGAGGAACTGGTCCCATTTATAGGAGCGTCAGAGAGGCATCTCCCCGCAAATTCTCCACGTCTTTAAAGGTATTATTTCCTCCCTTGTTTCGCAATCTTGAAGGGACCGAACCAAAGGGGGGTCAAATTTACCGTGCTTACCTTTACTTCTGCCCATTTGCACATCCCACCGAGCACTAGATCTCCCACCCGTAGCTTTTTGTTCGGCGTGCTAGTCAAAAAATCTCCTTCATTTTCTCGTGGTATTCCACAAGTCACCGATTCACCTCGACTCACGCGTTTCTTCAAGTTCCACCAACGGTTAATTCTTCTCGGTCGATGCCATCGGTTCCTCCGAGCCTCTCTCGCATGAAACGAGTATCGCACTGTAAAACTAATTGTATAGGGGAACACGATGTTTCCTCGTCCATATACTAACTCGTTAAGGGTAGGGAGATTTCCCGCTTGCTCTTTTACTAGTAATTTATTTGCCCACAAGAGGCTAACTCCCTCGCTTGGGAATCCCAGCTTCCTCCCGGTTTTCGTTTATTGTCTTCTTTAGAGCTCTCATCTTCAGCCGTTTTATCTGATGATTCCACTTTCAAACCATTTCCCCGTGGGTAGTAAGTCGTAGAGTGACCCGCGCAGAGAGATATTATATTGTCGACGCGTAAATTGGGCGTACAAATTTTGTGGATTTGAAGGCTTGTGCATTGTCGTTCACTATTCTAGCCTAGGCATCCCAAACTCGGATATAATGTTCTCTTCCATGAATTTGATTATCACCGTGTCCGTAGCATTTCGTGCGGTATGGCTTCCACCCATTTCGTGAAATAATACGTGCGCTCGTGATCCATTTGTGCTGCCCACTTGAGGGCGGTGAATCTCGCCTATGAAGTCAATTCCCCGACTCGTTTGAAAGGTTCATCGACGTGTAGCCAGAACTCGTAGGCGCAGTCGTTAACTTTTGTTTTTCAGCAAATTTCCTCGACATTTGTCACATGCTCTAACCCCAAGCAAAGACGTCTCCAAACAAATTTAGGCATGCAAGAAACCAGCCTTCGGTATATTTTCTAAGCCGTGCTCCTCCGTCCGTAATGTCCTCTTCCGGCGTATTCCCGTCATGAAATTCCTGTCATTATGTTCTTCACTTCGGTCTTCTCCGTGTGAGGCATAATAAATGCGTATGCTCCGAAAGATCTCTCCAATATAGCCGACCATTGCTAACTATATACTTTTTTGCGATTTCAGCCCTCAATGCTCCTTCGTATTTTGATTTATCACACTGGGTGGACAATCGAGTGTTAGGAGATACTCTACTATTTCTTTGTACCAAGGACTAGTAATATACTTTATCCGTATTTTCTCCGAGTGGCCATTTCCACTTCTGTCAGCCCCTGTCCGTTCCTCGAATCTTCATTTGCAATCATAGATAAAATTGTATGCCCAAAGCTTCGATGATTTGACTCGATAAAATTCTTGCTAGCCCCTCGCCCTTTTAATCAACTTCTAGTGGGTCCGATGTCCAGCATCATATTCTCAGATATCTTTACAATCCACCTACCCCTTTTTCCTTCTGCATCGTCACCTTGAACGAGGATATCTTTAACCTAAGTAAGTGGGTACAAATGCAAGAATGTGAGACTGCAGTAATATACATGCGAAATGACTCTGAGAGACTTTACCGTGGCATAGGCCTCGTTTCTCCAATATATTGTATTTCAATCTACCCCGTCGTGAAGCACTCCGACTAAAGAAAGCAATGGGTTGTTCATACCCATCCTCGTTTTTTTCCGTAGGAGAACTCTGACTACCGTATGAGAGAGAGCGAGTGATGAAAAAGAGAAAATCATAAATGGTTTAGTGTAATCGTCTTACCAAAGACAGAGCCTCGTAAAATGCGTTCTTTATTCTCGGGGCAAAGGCCTCGCCTCTATCTCCGGTGACCATTTCACCTCATTATTCTTTTTTTAACATATTCGTTATATGCCCTAACTATTTCGAAACGATAGTTAGGAATAAATCTTCTCGTAAAATTGATACGCCCTAAGAACACCCGGACTTCTTTTCTTATTCCCTCGGGGGAGGGAAATACCATTTATAACCTCCACTTCTTTTTAGTGTCAATATTGTACCCCATCCCTAGTTACAATGTGCCCCGAGAGCTTACCCTCTTCTAATGCGAACGTCAAGATTTCTCGAGGATTTAGGGAGAGACCATACCTTTCCGCATTTTTCAAAAGTTCTCTCGTAAATGTTGAATATGCTCGCATCATCTTTCGAAAACACCGTAATATCATCCGAGATACACTACCGTAAATTTATCTTGTTCCCCAACAAAGGCTATGTCCATAGCCCTCTCGAAATGTGGCTCCCTGCGTTAATCATCCCCGAAAGGCATTCTCAGCGTACATGAATGTACCCCAGGGCATGGTGAAAGCTAGTCTTCTTCCGGCCCTCCAGGAGTACATCCACCTTGTTATAACCCGAAAACCATCCATCATAGACGATCCTAGTAGGCCCCCCACCACTTTCCTCGCGGATGTGGTCCATCTTCGTAATGGGTAATTGTCTTTCAGTGGAGGCTCTAGATTCAAATTTCTAAATCAACGCACAACCTTATTTCTCCATTTTTCTTTCTCGACAAGGTACTAGATTTTGCCACCCATTCGAGTACTTCACTATGGCACGATTATTTTAGCCTTTAGCAGACTTTCTTGATTTCTTTCTCAATGGAGGGGAGTAACGAGAGGTGATTTATTTGTCCGAGCTTCTTCTCGTGAGGCTCTTAGCATCCGCCTTCGGGGGAATTTCATGCCGCAAAATGCCGATATCAAATGTCTTCGGCCGTCTTGATAGGACCACGCAAATACATCCCTATAAGACCGAAATAATTGTAGGTAATTTCTCCTTATAATCCATCCCGGATCCTTTTCCGGATAATTTCACAATCTTGGGTTCAAATCTCGTACCCGTGATTTAGGTCTTCTACCCCGTTTTCATCCTGTCATTTTCGTCGGGCTTCCCGGGGAAATCATTTTTTTCAAATGCGCTTTCTAGGCGCACCGAGCCCTCTAGGGATGACATTTCCTTCACCGTAATAGCCTTTTGCTCATGGCCATTTTTTCTTCCCACTTGTTTTCTCGATTGGTTCTCGACATCATCTTTCCTCACAACAATCAATTTCCCATATTAGAGAACTCCCCAACCTGCTCTCTAGAAATCTTTTCACTCTTGTTCATCGTCCCTCAAAACACTCTGCCGTTGTTTTGACATTGTCCGGAATCGAAGGTCGATACCCTTACTTTCATCTCGATACCTCGTGAGGGAGGGATTGGGGTGATCGAAGGTGCCGGTAGCTACCGCAAGTGAATCGCCATCCCGTGCTCTACTCCCGAAACGAGGCATAAACTCGAATATTAAAAAGCCGAGAAAAAAGTTCTCCACCATGTCCCATACTTCATTTCTCGTAAGCTCTTAAACGAGGATGCTTTAGCTGACATTGATTTTTTGATCTCGAGCTGGACTCACCAATTCCTCGAATCTACCCAAGACCTTCGTGGCTTTGTATATTCATATTCCCGGGGCGCCGCTCGTATCCCCAGCTAGAAAGTGCTTCATACTGCACATTTCCATGTTATTGGTGGCTTCATACTTCTAATTTGGAAAGACACGTTGGGATCCCATTTTCACCCGTAGGGGAAATCAATAAAACTCTGTATGACCATTACCTTCCTTCGAATTTTCCCCCATCGAAATGTAGAGTCCATACCCCTCGTTTCTCAAGGCCTTCTCGAGGATTGTTGAGTCCTAATCCGACATAAGGAAGGTTGCCTCGAGCATAATTGTAATCTTCTTCTAACTATCCCAGGGGCACGAAAAATCCCTATCCCTTATCAGACCTATGAATTTTCTGAACTCGTCACTTTGGTAACCGTTTTTTACAAAACTGTCTCCTCAGTATAATCTCCTCTCCCCGCCCGCCAAAAAATTGGGATGGTGGCATATGTTAGATCTAGTTTGATTTACTCCACCAATTTTTGTTCCCCTAGGATCTTAGATAGTATGCATACCAAAAATGGGCTGGATGTCTCGCCACCACAATGTCCATTACTACACTTTATCGCCGGGATTTGGGCAGTGTTGACCACTGTGTCCCTGAATCATGTGTCCAAGCACTTAACTCTTTTGGAGTCAAATGTAATACTGAAAGTGCCCGAGTATGGACGAGTGATCCGAGCCCCTAATTGTTCCATGATCGTACGAAAAGGCATAAGATTGTGGGAGGCTCCGCAGTCTAACATACACCGTGGGAGCAATAGGTCATGGATTACCAAAGACACGTAGAAGGGAGGTGTAGTGGGGTCTAATCTTTCTCACACATGTGGACCAAAACACAACCATATGGTCTTTCTTCTTGTAAGTTGAGACTGCTGTGGATGTAGTACTTACTTCGTGGGGAAGCATGAATGATGTGACCCTGGGACCGATATGCAAGTTGTTTTAACAATTCGGCGTAGTGGAACCTGGGATTTTCACTTTCTCTAGCTCTTTTTGTAGACCTAAAGCCGAGGAGGACTTATCTATCGACACCTCTTTTGATTCTTTCTCCTTAGAGTCTTTTGCTTCCTTGGGGGAGAGGCTTGACTTCCTTTATGACCGCGGCTTCGACGTTAGGAGGTGTAGTCGCTTGTGAAGATGAAGGAATTTGAGTGTGCCCAAAATGTAAAGGTTGGTCAAGAGGTTTCTTACCTCTCTCAAGGGCTTTTCGGTTGTCTCCTCCCCGAGCGGTAGTGCTGACTTTGGGGTGTGTCCTCCTCTTCGTCTTCGAGTGCGGTCCCTTCTTTTCTAGAAGACCCGAGATCATATTTCTTGTTGGGAAACCGAGCTCCGCATGAAGTCGACAAACCGCTTGCGTAATCATCAATCTCCGAATCCCCTGCTTCGGTGGCTTTCGCTATCTGTGCTAACACTTCCCCCCCCCCGCGTTTCCATCGCATGTAGGGGGCACTCTACTTCGTCACCGGCTGCATAAGCTAGATGAGGGCTTCCTCTTCCCTCATATGTGATATCCCTCGGTAGGGGCCATCAACTTGACCTTCCAAGTACAAGAGGGTGTAGGTACCCGGGCTCCGGCCGATCCTCGTTCTCTGCAGGATCCGCAAAGGGTGGCTTCCGGCTTCGAGGTGTCGTACCCTCTGTTTGGAGCATTGTTGAAATTCTTCGAAGCAGAATTCTAGCCTCTCCATCTCGAGCTTGACCAGCACCATTTCCTGAGAGATTCTTTGATCATCTTCGCTCATTTCCTCGATCTTGTCATTGGTCGACATCTCTGTCTTGACCCCGAGGGTGGATACTTCCTCTTTCCCCCTTCTTCTAGTATCTTGCTCAGTGTTTCTCCTTTGATTTGCCAAGCGAGGCAAAATTGGCTTCTATCTCCAATGCGCCGCCTACCCAGGCATCATCCAGAAGTCGCTTGCCTCTCTCTCAAGGAGAAACTCAGCAATTCTGAATCAAATGTCGTCACTAAAAACAACTCTCATGGCGCGGTCTCGTGAGAGCCTATGTCTGCAGCGTAGACTCGTGTATAATTTGTTGAATCTTTTAATAAACTCGACACCCCTTCATTATGTTTCTTTTTCGCAGCGTATGAATTCTTCGTGAGAATATTACTTTCATGATCTTTTTTCTCTCTCTCATATTTTTTGATGAAAGTATCCTCCATTCCCTCCCATGTAGTAATAGAATGAGCCCCAAGTGTCTTGAACCACTTTCTAGCTTCTCCTGTCCCAAGGACTCGCACAAAAAGCCTTGAGAGACTACGTCTTATTGCATGTTCTACATTAAAATTTTCCGCAAAAGAGCAAAAGACTTCAATATGTTTCGGGTCCAATCTCATTCTCACCACCGAATCTCAAGGGCGGATCTTTAGATAATCTTGCGGGCATGTCATTTAATGACCACTGTGTGAGCTCCAGCAGGGGCGTAGATCCGTTTTGCGTGCAGAAACTGCGTGGACGTTAGCCATTGGAGGAGGAGGTGGAGGTAATAAGAGGGCTTGATGAGTAAGTGGAGGAGAGACTAGGTGGAAGCGTCAGAGCAGTGAATGCATGATAGGGATATAATGGACTGGCAGCCTTGGGGATGAGGGGAGACAAGGGTGCAGGAGTGATAATAACAGTATACTTCCGTGACTCCCTTTAACTTCTTCTGCGTTTCCGGAGTAGGATGGAATATGTAATGGGTGGTATCTATCGACTCGTCTATTGACTTTGACTGCGATATTTCCCCGCGCGTAGATAATCGTAATAATAGCTCGGCTTCGACCCGCAGAGCGGAGTTAGAATCTTGCCACCGGGCAACTCCGAGAAGAGGAAGAAGGGAGTGTCTTCTAGAGAGAGCTAAGGAATTTTCAAGATATGAACAAATGGTCTTCCCTCCAGCGTTTCTTCTATGTAGGATTATTTATGGGTCGACACGTAAGGTGTCCTTGGCTGAGATGTATCTCTGACCTCATGTGTGGCTTACGGTGGGAGCCGTGACTACAAACGAAAGTTTAATTGTAAGATAGATTGTGGAGTCGCGAAGGTGTGGGGTGCACAACTCTCAACTCTTCGTGCTCACCCAACTAAAGAGTGAATGGATTTTGTCGTAGGCCCGGTGAATTTAAATTTCTTCAATCATCGTCGACGCAAAGCACTCGCGCCTAAAAATATGTTGTGTAGCTTCTAGAGACAAAATTTCTTTGAGTTGCCAAAGACCAAAGTGCTCAGGGACATTTTAAACAAAAGAGAGTATAAAGTATCTCTTCAAGCCCATTATCACCTTAGGACTCTCTACCTTTTTCAACTTAGTGCAAAGCATCATCATATGGATGGGACCAAGCTACCTCTCGAGATTTAGCAGTGCTATAAAGACATCGCTGTAGACAAGGAGGGAATCTTCAATACATATATACTGTCATGACAACTTAGAGACAAAATTTTCTACTCGCAGAGGAAAACAGGGCCAGCTTTCAAAGACATATAGGTATTTTAAACATGTAAAAAATATTTGATGCGTAGAAAGTGAAAGGGGAGTACTACTTCCAATGAAATGGTGCCTGAAAAACATATTTCAACATAATATGGGCTTAGGAATTAAGAATCCATACATATCAATCAGCAGTAAGAGTAACATTCCACGATGTTTAATACAGAGGAAATATGAATGATGTGTTGCGGAACGACATATCATGTATGAGCCACATTTAAAGCAACATGGACTATGGGTAAAGCATAGAGTATCTAACAATGATAAATTCATACCCGAAAGTCGTGAAAGTTACTCGCATTCCAGAAGACACGATAAAAGGAAATTGAAAACAAGGAGAGAACAATGATACAATAACATCACAAAGAAAGAGTCACGAAATATATAGCATTAAGACTGAATCCCTCATATATAACTAGAACTTCTCCTCGCCGAAACCCCACTGGCTCGTGTATTGGTAGCATCGATAATTCGCACGACAAGCATACAAAAACTTTTACGCTGCGAATTTCTTCGTAGAAATCCTGAACCCCTTTTTTTCTCATTGGATCTTACTTATATAGGCTTTTTCGTATCTCGTCGAGAAGATATTTTTTTTGGAAAAATATCTTCTTTTGCATAACCAAAATTTATGTGTACAATGTCATTCTCAAAACAAAGTAAAATTCATGATGAGGAATCGTGCCTCCCATCATGGGGATAGTCGAAACTCTTGGCCGTTTTCAAAAATGCAAAAATTAAAATGCTAGCTCGATGAAAAGTAAAATGTCATGGGGAAAAACAACCCACTCAAGAAACTAATTCAGTAAAAAGTAAATAGGCCGTTGAGGCCAAATCATGAGTTGACGCAGCATATCACAGTGCGAAGAGTTGAGGCAAAGTGGCCGTATTTCCCGGTGGCGGCGCGATTGCGTTGCATGAACTCGCATACCGGCTCGTAAATTGAGTGCACCCTACCGCACCGACCGGTGCACTAGTTCGGCAGTATCGTCGAGAACCCCTCCACCTCGACAAAGGCCCTCCTCGCAGGAGGACGGGAAACCTCCGCCTCAGCGAGGAAGCTTATGTTTTATCAAATGGAGGAGGGTGAACTCTTTTTCGAAGGAATGAGACAACTTCATGTTCTTCTGCCCTTGAGTTGAGTAGATTTACCCTCGTCTAGAGGCTTCCGGACGATCTTTTCTCTTCTGCATGCGCACCGTAGATTGTGTCAAAGCGCAAGAGCACTCAAGGGGAGTGGCTTCCGGTCCCACCAGGAAGGAAGCCCGACCCGTCATGATCTCACCCCATACTCGCTGTCGAATCGCGTTCCACGTTGGCGACCACATCCGCTGGAGAGCTCTCAAAGTTGTGGCTCTCGGCCATCTCTTTTTGTTGATGATTTTTTGACATTCAATAGCCTCCTATGAATCGGCTGGAATACCGTGCTTCTCCATGTCATCTCGATCCCCGCAAACTCATCTCGGTGAATGAAAATGTATTCTTTGGCAGTGCCGGGTCTCCCGTTGGACAAATCAAGGTCTCCGTCTCCCTCGCAGCCTTCTTATTTTACATGGTGTATACTTGAATTATACTCTCCTGCATCGTCCTTAAGAAGCCCCATTGTTCTGCGTCACCGCCGAGATTATATCGACTCAAATTATACTCCTAGCCCTCGCAGGGAGGGTGAGATTTCCCTCAGCACCCGCTTGGATTTCGGCGATAGTTTTTTGTTGATCGGCCGTCGTCTTCTTTTCTCGCTCTATTTCTCTCTCATTACAGCTCTTCTATTCTTCGAGTGTTCTCGCCCGCAGAGTTTTCTAAGTTTGTGATCTTTTGCACTTTCGTCGTGGACGCTGCCTCGCTCTTTCCAATACCTGCATTTTCAGCTCAGCATACTCGCCAATTGCTCGACGGCCGAGTAGTCGTTCCACTCGAAGCCACTGGCTAATCGGTAGTCGTGTGAGTCCCATCTAGCTTGCGCTCGTCACCTTAGTCCGTAGTATGGTGATTGTCTCACGCATTTTTTTCTTTCTCTCTCTCTTTCTCTTTGATAGCTTCATCGGACAATTGTGCTTTCTCTTGCTTTACTTGCACCAGCTCGACTGTCTGGGACACATGGTGGGAGGCCCATGATATGGCTCTGAATTCTTTCGTTGACAGCGACTTTCCTTTCCGTCACTGTTCAATCAAAGCCGCCCGTATGGGTTTGTTTCCGCAGATCCTTTCCCCTTGATTTGGTCTTCGAGGAAACGCACTGACATTTGCTCGGCGCGGCAGGCTCAGCACTGGCTCACTCTTTCGAGTAGCTCTCTAACTCGTTCATAGTTTCTCGCTCCAACTTCCTCGCAGCGATGGTGACCCGCGATCACTCATCTTTCTATCATATCACATAGCTAGCCTCGGGAATAGGTGCGCACATGTCGTTATCGGGCACTTTTTCGATGTCGATCGCGTACTTCGAGCACCCGATAGCTGAAAGTGACACCTGAATTAGGGGTCCAAGATAGCTTCTTGCATAGATAATACCAAGTTTTGGTGTCCACGTTCATGGAGGCGAGGGCCTCGGTGTGATATTTCTCAATGTATTCCCCTCCTGCACCAACTTTATATTTGTCTCGTGATTGGCTCTATTTGCCTGATCCCTTTCAATTGTCCCTTGGTGAGGTATGCTCTATGATGGCTCCTCGTGTGACCTCTCGTGAAGTTGGAAGAAGTAGTACTCGTCCCTTAGCACCTTTATCCCGCCCTCTCGCCTTTATCCAATCGACCATACACTATGAAGGGGTTCAAGCGCTTGTTCCTCTCCTATGACTTCGCACTCGACTAGAGGTCGTTTTTTGCTTTGTGAGGGGGGAACCGCTCTCTCGATATGCTCCGGCTTCTTCTCCGCCCGTGTCTTTATCGACGTTCTCTTTCCTCTCCCCCGTAGCGTATGAATATAAGTTTCCATCTCGCGAAACCAAAGTCCAAATTTCGAGATTAGCCCTCCATTCCATAGAATGGCCTCGGGCTTCATGTACATATAAGGCGTCGTACTTCGTTCCTTTTTCTTTTGTTCGCATAATTTCTCGAGGGTCATAAGCCCAACTTTTTCCCGCAAATTTCGTTAGGTCCGCGTACCTTTGCGCATTTTCTCAACGTATTGGGAAGGCATGTCTCGAGTTCACCACTGAAGGGGCCGATTTCAATGGGGAGCCCGAGGATGTAACCCTTCGGGTAGGAACGAAATGGAGTTGATCGTGTCTCGAGGGCTCGGCTTGGGATGTATTCGAGCGCATAAACTCGACGAACAGAAACATCAGTACTGGTAAGGGGAAACTTCGCCTCCATAGACCCGAATTTCAGCCAGAAAGTCATCGAATAGAAACCAATCCCGGCGTTCGCAGATTTTTCGGTCAGCAGCAAGCTTTTAATTTCGGAAAGACCCCTAGGTGAAGGCGAGTCATGAATAATGGTATAGCAATAGACATGAAACTATTCACAAAACTCGGGAATAACCCTCTCCCTTAGGTAATTGACGTACGTAGAGCAATTCCACTGGTAAACTCGGTGTCTGGGTTGGGAATTCTCACGATATACTTTGTCTAACCCCAAACACTCAAATTTATCTGGCATGACATTTGGTACAAGAAGAGATAGAAAACCATTGAACAAAAACGTAGAATCGACTAGGCTTCGGAAGCTCCCGGAACTCGGGTTCGAATGGCAAATGGCATGCAGGGAAAACCAGGAATATCTAATCACTACCCCCTTTTTGAGACATGAGCCATAAGTGAGATGGACGCACACCGTGGAAATCTCTTCCGACTTCCTACCCCTTAAAAGGCCGCACAATGAGAGAGAGAATGGGCCGAACTTCCTCTTCGAACAAATTTAATGGAAAAGGCTCTATGGCAGGAAGAGAAGTAACCTGTCAGTCTCAGTTATAGAGGAGATGAAGGCTTGCCGGTCTTCCGTGGCTGCTTGGTGAACCGGCGGCTAAAGCTTCTTCTTCCGAAACTCGATATATGTGGCGCCGTAGGAAAGCTGAGGGCTTGTTGATAGTAGTCGGGGGAAAGGGGAAAAACCTTTGTCTCCCTGAGGAGAGGTGAAGGTGCCTCGATGCTCGTCGAAAACATCTCCGAGCTGCGGAGATAAAATCAACATCCACGCAGTGAACTTGAGGGGCAATTTGCAGGTACGTAGTCGTACACGACTACCGTGAATCTGGGCTTTGTTCATAACATGACGTCCGAAAAGCTCGGCTTACATCGCTGCGCATGTCAAATGGGTATTTAGGGTCACAGTATACCACTGCGAGTGCTCCTATGAGAGGGTCGAACCCGGTGGGGTTCCCCGGATTCACTCGAGACTCGAGGGGTCTCTAGTTCATTTTTCTTGGGCGTTCTCTTCCCATGGCCGACATTCAAGAATTCTGAAAAGCGAAAGGAAAATAGAGGGAGTATGAATGATGGAGTACCCGTAATCGCAAGGTAACCGTCGGAAAGCTGACGCCAGGAACTCGACAATGATTGGGTAGCACCATGCGCTCTTTCCTACTTGTTATATGCCGTAGCCGGAAACCCTCGCGACTTTTTATCTGGGAGTGAACACGGGGAATCTGAGTTATCTCCGGACCGGGTATTTTTGAGGTAAAAAGATGGATGGTAAAACGAAAGAAGGCAAGTGTCCCTAAGGACACCGATGGGGCAGCACGCGCGCGTAAGGATTGGGTGTGTGTCGAGTGCAGGTGGGCGCCTCGTGCCGTGTTTAATCACTAGTACGGCCTCGTACTGCTTAACCTAAAGGACTTTAATACCTTACCTTTTACCATATAAAACCGATGATTCTTGAATATATTTCCCATAAGGCGTATTCTAAGCATAGCATACGATCCTCGGTCCCCGCACGTTAGCTCCCCGGCTACAGTCATCCCCCTTTTCTTCGTGTCCCGCTCTTGCCACTTCACTCTGGCCTTGGGTCCCCACCACGCCACGCTCTACAATCCCGCGAGGGTATGGGTTCTTCCCCTTCCCTCGCTCGCTCGACGACCCCACCCCCCTCATGTGCGTCTCTCACGCGCGGAAATTTCTTTTAATACATAGGTTTTGCGCTACTGCGGTAGTAACGTTCCATTGTCTTTTGTATTTCTCGTTAGCTTTTTGGCTTTATATATTCCATTCTTTTCACGTTAATCTCCCGCCTTTGGCTTTAACGCACGTGGCTTCTCGTTGCTTTGTCTCCTTTCGACCCCACTTTTTGAAGTATTTCGTCCTTTCGATACAAAGCTTAATGCATGACTTGTCAACATTTTAATAAACCAATGACTAATGTTAAAGATTAAACAACATGATAGATGTATGAGTGAATTAATTATTTAATTAATTTTCACACCGCTGCGTTGTCTTACTTGCAATCGAATAAATACAAAAGTAGCTAGATACTTGCATGTTAGATCTAGTGGAGACCCAAAGGGAGAGATAGGGTGAAAGGGTGTGTGTGTGTCGTCGATCAATCAGTGACTATGAGTGATGCATTCAATGCATCTACACACACATTGGAGTTTCCAATGAGGATTATCCAAATACCAAGGAAAGGCAAGAGATCGAATCTTCATTCAAAGATGGTTCTTCTTCAAACAGGATTGCGCAATGGGAGGCAATAAATCGGGTGCATGTGTGAACCAATTTTTGTATGCACAATGTGAGACTGATTAGATATATATGTACCGAGAGCTCTAAGAGCTAAGATTTGTATGAGATTGTTTCATGATTCCACATGATATACATATATATATAGGAACATATATGACAGTTGGGGTTTTTAGCTTTAAGCTTTTCTCGATAAAACATCTTCGTTATGTGCGATTGATTTTTCTTCATGTTGAGGAGGTACCCCTCTCTTCGCAGACAGAGGCGATCCCTACTAGCCCGCACAGGGGTCTAGCAAAGGTAATCACGAAATGTTACAACGCAAGTTCCTAGTTACGAAATGAAAAGACCAAAGATGGAGGCCTATCTCCGGAATCCAATGCTGTACGATCCGAAGAAGAGCGTTCGCTCTCTCGTTCCCACCCCTCGGCAGATCACGATCCTCCACGATCTCCGCTAGATGGCTACCTACCGCACGTGCAAGAAACAAACAGATACAAGCATAAATCCAAGACAATACACAACTAAATATCGACGTAAAGGATACTACTCATATTAACATAATCGAAAAATCGAGATGGGAACCATAATCGTAATCATTCATTAAATAAGCTTCAATCGAAAGATATTACAACCGATAGTTCCCGACATCGTGGTCTCCTTTGGATGGGTCTCCATCGTTCACGTCTCGCAAAGCTCGCCAGGGAAAAGGGCAAACCTCTCCCGAGTCTCTCGACGATAGTCTCCTTACTTGAGTCGGCCTTAAGGGAAGAAAGAGGGCTCTGTAGCAAAGACAAAAGGCTCTTGGGAATTTGGAGATTCAAAGCTTAGGCACTTCAAGACTAGCTTGCCATCATGGAATTGGAGCGCAGTGCTTTTTATAGATGGGGAAGGAGGGGAGTTGGGATCCCTATTATTGTGGGATTGGCCCTATCAACAAGGAAGGTTCCATGGGAGGTAGCAAAACCACTTCCTTCCTATAGTAACTCCCGCAGCCAAACCTCCCAACTCAAGATAGGTAATGGTTTCTGAGTTTGTTGAAACACAACTTCCTGCCATCTTTATTTAAAAAACACTCCTTAAAATTGGCCGGCGTCGACTACACGTCTGGGGACGTAGCGCCGCTGGCGCTACTTCTTTGTAGGATTTTCCCTATTGGCACGAGTGGTGAACCGTCTGCCCGCACCAATGCAAAAAGGAGATGTTTTTTTATGGTTTTTTTGCAAGGAGATGTCTTTAGGGCAATTGAAGCTTATAAGCTTTAGAGGAATGCACTTCGATGATGTTTTTCAAGGCATGACAATGTTCACAGTCACAAAATGGGTCCTCCATCATGTGCAAGGTATTCGGGAATGGTAGGGATCATGATGACAAATTATCGTATAACAAATGCCCCCTAAAGTATGAGGCTCCGAGAGAGAGAGAGGGGTGAAAATGCTTTACGAGAACATGTTCAACCGAAGGCCCGCCGTTGGAAAACTCCGCGCGTAAAAATACAACTGATATCTCGTAAGTACATGATGTATGTGTGGGTATGGGCGCAGCCCATCCGAAACAGTAAAGTACACTATAACCGATCCGTGTGGCATGGGGCGCAGCCCATCCGCCGAGGATCAAATAAATAGACTCAAGTATGGTCGCAAACCCATCCAATCAATGAGTCATATACATAATGATAATAATCCACAATCGCAGCACGGATTACAACGTACACAATCCAGTGGCTCCCTGCGCGTCCATCTCACCCCCAAACAAAGTATGTGTTCGCGCATGCGAATATATATGAGCCTGAATTCGAACATGTAGAGAAACATCGTCCGATTACCACCAATGATGAAAGTCAGTACGTACGCGAGAGAAACCACCAATAGTGACAATGGTCCTCAAGGTACTACGGTACACACCTCTACGCGCGTGTGAATCAATGAGTTGGTGTCGAACACTCCGCAGCAGAATCACCTCGATCGGGAGGCCAATGATGAAAACTCTCATGTCGTCGAATGTGACGCAACTCTCGGCCATTGAGGCATGCAGGCTCCAAGGTACCATAAAGGAGTCTCTAGATCATCTTCCTGGATAATGAGCTGAAGTCGACAGGAAGTGACCTTGATCGAAGGTGGGCCATTGTTGTGTAACCAGCTCCAAAAATAGAAGAAATGAGATATCAACGCCTTAGAAATAAGCCACTTCGAGGGGGCAACCTCCAATACATTACATGAATGAACAATTCTTGGATGATACAATTCACAAAAACCTCCTTTTCTATATATAGGAGTCCATGGGGCCATAATGTAATCCTAGTGGGCCACAATGTAATCCTAGCCGACCTAACAATAATAATTTAAGGGCACAATAATAACAAAATGAGATGTATAAAGGGTACAATAATAACAATAAGGGGTTTACATCTAATAATAATAAGGGGGCTATACTAGTGATATAGGGACCTAACATGCCCCTCTCCTTCAAAAAAGTGTTGTCCTCAATCACTTGAGTAGCTCGAGCTGTCTCGTGATAAAATTCTCATCCTCCCATGTAGAATCTTCGTGGGTAAGTTCTTCCACTTGATGAGATACTCAAAATTGATCGATTTCGTAGTTGTCGAGTTCTTTTTTTTCCATGATTGCTTCGTAGTTCCAATATGATTTTCCCTTCCCCATCGAAGTTCTGCAATACCGTTTGAACCGGAATATTTTCACCCTATAACCTTCTTTAAGCATGTAAACATGGAAAATCGGATGTACTCGTGAAGAAGCAGGAAGCTCCAATTTGTATGCCATAGTACCAATCTTTTTGGCAACACCTTGTAAGGACCATAGTACTTTGGCGATAATTTATTATCCTTCTTTGCTTGCTTGAGGGACATTTGTTTGTATGGTTGTAGCCGTAAAAATACCCAATCTCCTACATCAAAACTTCTCTCGCTACGATGTTGATCTGCCCGTTGTTTCATTCGATTTTGTGCCAAATTCAGGTTATCCTTTAAGAGTTGGAGAACTTCTTGCTGATGCTCGATGTGATCTTCCACCGCTTGAACCTTCGAATTTTCCCTTAAAGATGATGTGATGGATGGTGGATGATATCCATAAAGTGCCATAAATGGGGTCATTTTTGCTGCAGTATGGAAGGAAGTGTTATACCACCATTCGGCAAGAGGTAACCACTTGACCCATTGTGTTTGTTTATCAGATACAAAACAACGAAGATATCTTTCCAAACATTTATTTACTATCTCCGTTTGACCATCAGATTGCGGATGATAAGATGAGCTATGAGCTAATTGAGTACCCAAACAAGAAAATAACTCCGTCCAAAAATTTCCAGTAAAAATGGGATCTCTGTCGCTCACAATAACCCTTGGGCTTCCATGTAGCTTTTGAATTATGTCCATAAATGTAGTAGCAACCGTACTTGCTTTAAATGGATGAGATAATGCACAAAAGTGTGCATACTTGGTAAGTCTATCAACTACCACCATGATGACACTCTTTCCTTCGGACTTAGGTAAACTTGTGATAAAATCCATTGAAATCTCCTCCCAACGTTGACTTGGAATGGATAAAGGTTTTAGAAGTCCCGGGGTCTTAATTGTTTCCAATTTATTCTGCTGGAAAACCAAACATTTCACCACAAACTTTTGAATATCAGATTTAAGGCCATCCCAAAAAAATTCTTTCTTCACTCCGTGGTAAGTTTTTAAAAATCCTGAGTGTCCTCCTAAAGGAGAAGTGTGCAATTCCAGAAGAATCTTTTGTTTTAGTTGGGAATTCTTACAAAGATATAAGCGATCTTTGTACCATAAGAAATCATTTTTCCAACTAAATGTATCAGATGTACTAGGATCTTGCTGCAAATTTTGAATGAATATCCATACATCTTTGTCATTCTTCCATTCATCTCTTGCTTCAGTTATCCAATCTGGTTGGATAATAGAAATGGCACAAAGCAATGCTTCCACCTCTTCATTCTTTCTTGAGAGTGCATCTGCAACAACATTCAGCTTTCCTTTTTTGTAGATTATTTCAAAGTCATAACCCAACAGCTTTGTGACCCATTTTTGTTGTTCTTCCGACGATAGTCTTTGTTCCAAAAAGTGTTTAAGACTATCATGATCAGTTTTTACCTTGAAGTGTCTTCCCATTAGGTAAGTTCGCCATTTCTTTAGTGCATTTAGTATTGCTAACATTTCCTTCTCATAAATAGGTTTCTGTAAATACTTTCCTTTGATTGGATGACTTTCAAAAGAAATGGGTCTTCCTTCCTGCATTAAAAACGCACCAATTCCATTTCCTGAGGCATCACATTCCACAATAAAGGTTTTTGTGAAGTCTGGCGTAGCTAAGACCGGTGCTAGGCACATTGCCTCTTTAAGATGTTCAAAGGCCTTAGTTGCTTCAGGAGTCCATGAGAATGCATCTTTCTTCAATAATGTTGTTAGAGGTGCTGCTATTCTCCCATAATTCTTAACAAACTTGCGATAATACCCTGTTAACCCGAGAAATCCTCGCAACTGCTTTATGGTTGTGGGAGCTTTCCATTCCTTAATGGCTTTAATTTTGTTAGGGTCTACTTTAACACCCTCGTGAGATACAATATGACCCAGATATTCCACCTCTTGTACTCCAAAGAAACATTTGGATTTTTTTGCATATAATTGTTTCTCCCGCAATAGTTTGAGCACCCTGTCAACATGTTCAACATGATCCTTCCAAGACCTGCTGTAGATTAGTATATCATCAAAAAATACTAGCACAAATTTTCTAAGGAAGGCTTTGAAAATGGAATTCATCAACCCTTGAAATGTAGAAGGTGCATTGGTAAGACCAAAAGGCATGACCAAAAATTCATAATGACCCTCATGAGTTTGAAATGTTGTTTTTGGAATATCTTCAGTCTTCATTCTAATTTGATGATATCCTTAACGAAGATCCAACTTGGTAAAATAAATTGCTCCATGTAATTCATCCAATAATTCATCAATCACAGGAATGGGAAATTTGTCTTTAATGGTGAGTTTATTGAGCTCCCTATAATCCGGACACATTCGCCATGATCCATCCTTCTTGTGTACCAATACTACAGGAGCAGAGAAAGAACTTTGACTAGGTTGAATTATACCCGCCTCTAACATTTCTGCAATCATACGTTCAATTTCGCTCTTTTGGAAGTAAGGATATATATAAGGCCGATGTTTGGAGGAACACTTCCCGGAATCAAATGAATAGCATGATCATGATCACGAATAGGTGGGAGTCCTTTGGGAGTTTCAAACACCTTGGAATGATTGTCCAAGACTTGTTGGAGATCTGCAGAAATAGATGATTTTGATATTGGAACTTCTAGTGAGCATAATTGTGCAATTACGCCTCACTGTTCTTTCTTTAGAAGCTTTGTCATAACATTAGAGCTTATTATTCTTCCTGGCTTCCCTGCGATACCCCGTAATTCGACTTCCTTTCCTTCTGAAAAAAATTTCAAGAAAAGTTCTTGAAAATTAAAAGCTACCGTCCCCAAATATTGTAACTATTGTACTCCTAGTACAACATCAGCACCTCCCATAGGAATGGAAAGCATTGGACTAGTCAATACATATTCCCCCATGGTTAGCTTGATATTATGGTATTTTCCAGAGCAATTTATAGTTCCTCCATTTGCAACCATCACTTGACATTCTGGTGCTGGGTATAGGAAACAATTTAATTCCTTGGCTACCTTATAATGAATAAAATTATGGGTGCTACCCGAATCAATCAACACTATTACCCTTTTCTTTTTTATATGTCCTTCTATCTTGAGAGTTTGAGGAGTGGTAATTCCTGCCAGTGCATTACACGATATGGTCGGATTCATTTCTTCCTCTTCTAGGGGTGGTTCCCGGTGTATATCGTCTTCTTGTTCATTTTCTTCTTCTTCTTCACAATCTATGTAAAATAATTTCTTCTCAGCACACTTATGACCTTTAGTGTATTTGCTATCACAACTGTAGCAAAGCCCTTTTGCTCTTTTTTCTTCCAATTGTTGTGGTGTCAACCTTGTAGGTTGTGTAAATCTAGGCGTAGCAACATTTCCTTCTTTATAGAATTGAGTGGTAGGCTTCCTTGTCGCCATAATTTTACATTCAACTTTTCTTGCCAACCTGAATGCCTTCTCCAATGAATCAGGTTCCAAAACGCGAACTTCATGTCGGATGTTATCCTTTAAAGTGCCTAGGAAGAGATCAATCCTGTGTTCCTCTGTAAGATCAGTTACCCTTATATTCAATTTTTGGAAGTCCTCAATGTGCTGCCCACTAAACCCTTTTGTTTGAGATTTATCAATTGGGTAAAGAAGGTGTTTCTCTTTGTATCCTCATAATGTGCTATCATTTCCTCCGTAAAAATTGACCAAGTGACAATTTTTTTATGGGAGCAAAGCCATTGATACCATACGAATGTATTTTGTTCTAAATGTAAAGTTGCAATACGTACCTTTTGTGTGTTTTTCACGTTATGGAGATCAAAATATTGCTCCATCTGTAGTATCCATGTTACCGGATCCTTTCCATCAAACTTCTTCATATCCATTTTTGGAATATGGTGGTTCTTCCCGCCAACATTCAAGTTTATGAAATCATGATTAACATTTATTTTGTTCTCATCATGAGGTTCTTCTCCTATATTTCCACCATTAGGAATCATTTCTGGTTTTAAGCTTGTCATCAAGCCTTCCATGTATGCTTTTATATCACTCTTCATGTTTTCCATGTTGTCTTTCATGTCATCCATCTTAGCTTCCACGCCATCCATCTTAGCTTCCACGCCATCCATTTTAGCTTCCACGCCTTTCTTCAAACCGTCCATCTTCAATTCCATGCCTTCCATCTTAGCTTCCATGCCTTTCTTCAAACCTTCCATCTTCACTTCCACGCCTTTCTTCAAACCTTCCATCTTCACTTCCACGCCTTTCTTCAAAACTTCCATTTCATTTTTTGTTGCTTTTTGCGAGAGTGAAATTTGTTGCACTTGCTCTTGTAATTTTGATAGATCATGTTGCAATTCTTCATCTTCATGAGTCATAGTAGAGCCTTCTGAAGGCTTAATGGGTGTTGAATTCTTTTTAGGGGCCATTTTGGAATCCAATATTGATATCTATTCTACAATCTGCCCTTGGAATCAATTCGACTTGATTCTTCAAACAAGACTTATGAAATTCGGAAAAAAAATACACACCTTTTACTAGCTTTTAGGAGCTCGCTATTGAAATTGAATTATCTCTGTAATTGAAAATATTAAATATCTGAAATTCAGCCCTGTAGTAGCCCTCTGAAGCGTCTTTCAAATGCCACAGGTCTGACCTGATTTGGATTCTCCAAGACAAAGTTGTGTCCAATCTCCCACAATGACCTAATTCTGGACTGGTTCAGTAGAGCTAACTTGTACGACTTGCCACGTGTCACTGTTTTGTCCTTTGTCTCTGAAATTGATAGCCAAGAAACTACAGGCCGTGCACTTGCGACCAATTTTGACGGCACTCCAATCCAATCTCCAGAGAGAGAGTTATTGAACTTTTCTCACGATCACCTCTTTGAGATGAAATTCAGGAGCCTGAAAAAGCACTACCTTCCACAGATCATATCTCCAAAAATATTGCGAACCAAGCTCTGAAATTTTTTTATGAATTTCCTCAGTCAGCTTCGCACCATATGAATTTCAGATTCTGAACCTTCGTAGAAAATAATTTATAGCGCAAATGCCACGATGACCTGTTTAGGAGCCTGAAACAATACCTGACTTCCACAGATCATATCTCCGAAAATATTGCGAACCAAGCTCTGAAATTTTTAGACAATCTTCCTCAGGATTTCAGCTTCGCACCCTAAAAATTTCAGCTTCTGAAACTTCGTAGAAAAAAAGTTATAGCGAAAATGCCACGATGACCTGTTTGGAGCAGCGAAACCCTAGAATCCAAAGCTCTGATACCAAATGTTGTGTAACCAGCTCCAAAAATAGAAGAATAGAGATATCAACGCCTTAGAAATAAGCCACTTCGAGGGGGCAACCTCCAATACATTACATAAATGAACAATTCTTGGATGATACAATTTACAAAACCTCCTTTCTATATAGGAGTCCATGGGGCCATAATGTAATCCTAGTGGGCCACAATGTAATCCTAGCCGACCTAACAATAATAATTTAAGGGCACAATAATAACAAAATGGGGGTTACAAGGGTACAATATTAACAATAAGGGGTTTACACTAACAATAATAAGGGGCTATACTAGTGATATAGGGACCTAACAACCATAATGTTCCACATCATCGACACGAGGCAGAGGAACATGATGTTTTGTTGTGAATCAGGATCGTATGAGAATCGCAGAGGAAGGTTGATATTCGCGAGGGCCAACTCCTCTTGAACATATAAACGGCTTGACAGTTGAACTTGGCCGATGTTGACATCAACGGATCGAGAGGTCATGGTGACGAGGCAATGAGCGAAGGAGAGGTCAAAGAGTTATCCAAACCCAGAGCAAGTGAAGAAGCAGATGAGATGTCCCCAACAAGCAACATCTGGAACCCGATTACCATGTTCAAGAGCGACATACTGCCGACGACAACGACGATGGTTCCATTTTCCCCCACCATTTCTGGCGAGTACCCCAATTATTTTTGATAACAAGCTTGAAGGGGATAGCATATGCTTGTGATATAAGTCCGCCCTTCGGGCAAATCCATCCTAGTGCATTTAACGAGTCCTAGGAAGGAGAAACTCGGAGAACGTCATTTCGACGGAATCCAATGTCATCAGGGTTTAACGAGTCTGACAAAGGAAGAACTAGGCGTCTTTTCATGTTTAGAGAGTTTGAAAAGACAACGGAAAAGAAAACTCCACAGGTCCCTTTTCGTAAATAGTTTCCCAGATCCGAAAAGGTAGAAAACAATATCCGGGAAAACCTCCTAGTCGCGATAGGCTAGGGTATTCCTTTTTCGTAATCAATCCATCCTAGCCCGAAAAAGGGTTAAACTTATACTGGGTGGATGTCGATTCGTGTCCATTTTAACGAGATCGAAACGACAAGGGCCTCGACAATCTTTTCATGTTTAGAGAGTCAGAAAAGAGCTGAAAGATGACTCCAAAGTGACTTTTTCGTGTATTTACCGAGTCCGAAAAAGTATAAAATACAACTCGTTTCCATCATTAAAGTCGCAAAAACCTGCTGCTGCACATACCAAGCAAGCGTAAAACCCATTTTCGACATAATATATAAAAATATTCGATAAAAATGACTTTTTACAACTCATTTTATGTCAAAAAGTTATAAATATGTCAAATTGGTAAAAATAAAATTACATTTACTATTTACCTTGGTGAAAAGCAACAGTGATCCATTTGGAGCAGAAACTTCTGACGGCGATTGCGACAGATCCGGTTGACCATTCAGTTTCTCGTCTGCTACAGGTAAGAGGCGCTCCCTTGCTCTACATTTTTATCCATTTTTTAATAGTTTTCCTTTGTAAATCAGTTCTCTAGGGCCACTTTTGAAATTTTAGGGCCGCGCTCATTGGCGCGGGTATCGGGCACGGACCCGCGCCAATGGGCTCTTTTATACAAAGGGCTCGCGCCACGTGGCGCGACTGTTCACAAAACAGCCGCGCCAGCGGCCGAACCTAAAATTCCGCCTAAAAAATCGATATTTAAACCAAATTGCATGGAATTTGAGGCCTATCAGAGATCTAACTAAGGGTTTATGACCATATGAATGCAGGTAATCAAGCAAAATGGTGATTGAATGGAAAGAACGAGAGCATGGAGAAGAGGATGAACAGGCCATCCAAAGTGAGGCTTGCATGAATGCCCTCAGAAACTGTGGGCTGAAGAAGTTCTTCCTTACACCCTGTCTATGAGCTCAGCCCGAGCTCCTCCAGTATTTGATCAGTATTTGGGATGAACATGAACAAGTGTTCAAGTTGCGAGATCAGGTATTGGAGTTGGAGGTTTCTGATGTGTATTTTATCACCGGATTGTCTCGCAGAGGTCCGATCCCTGTCTTGACTGGAAGCAGACCATCTGGCGAGAAGATGGAAAAAGTGATGGCACGAGTGTGCCGAGGAGCACAAATGGGATCAGGGAGCAAGAAGGTGGATATCCACACTATCCCCGATCTGGCATTGAGAGTTGTCCTACATACCATCACGCGGGCTGCAGGGTCGCAGGCACCGCACGAGGCCACAAAGGCCCAACTCCTGCTGGCCTCAGAATGCATGAGTCCCTTACTGTTTGACTGGGCAACAGAAGTAACAATAAATATGAAAAGGCAGCTCACAAAATTCAAAAAGGGTAAACTAAAACAGTTTGGTTATGGTTCCATCCTGGTATCGTTCATTCTGGAACGCTTACCAATCTTCCAAGGCCAAGGGGCCGCAGTAGCAGATCCGATACCACGAGAGCCAAGAATGGCTCGCTGGGCAGCATTAATGCCCAGAGCTGGAGGCGGCCAAAAGATGTCCTGGAGGTCGGAGTTCTTTAGGCGGTTACGGCGCCAGCTGATTGTCGTGGAAGACTGGCCCTATGTAGGAACTGACTTCACCGGAGACCCAGATCTCCCACTGCCAGAAGGAGATGACTGGGACGATGAGTTGGGTAAGACCTCATGTTTTTGATTTTATGTTTTATGTTTTTTTTGTTAATACATATTCGTCCTAACACATTTTATATATGTACGCAGATGTGGGACCTGAGAGACTAGCTGGGATGTCTCCAATCTCACGGAGGACACAACTCGCCCCTGATCCTCAGGGAGAGGGCACCGGAGGAGAGGAGTTGATCCAGAATCTTGAGGGCATTGCCCGAGGGATTCCGGACTATGCTCGGCTGGCGGACGTACCGATGGCATACCAGCACCACATGGTGGGAGTTCCAAGTCGGATCCACCGAATCTTGAGATGCTTAGTGCGTGCAGTCACATGCTATCATGAGCACCATGCGGATTAGCTCTTAGGATTTATACCACTCCTATTTTTTGAGAGACATATCGTCTCCGGATGTACTTAAGACGATTATGTATATTTTGACTTTTATGTGACACACTCTATGTAAACATTTCGATATCTATATATATGTGCATATCTATTTCTGGATGGATCTTTCTTTACATGTGATGATGATTTACAAATTACGCAAATGTCTGTCTAATACCAAATTTGCTACTGCATCTGTTAATGTATTCAAATGTCTAGGTATATGATGATATGTAATGTAGTCAAAATTTCTTTCCAGTAATCGAATACGCAGATACAGACGTAAGATGGACGGGTTCCTTACCGAATAGTGTCCGTTCAGTTGTAACACTACAAGTTGCGAATCTAGATACACGAGCAATTCACGGATACCAAGGTTTACCGCCTCGGTTAATAATTCTAACACAGCACTATATTCCACGATGTTGTTCGTGGTACGTCCTAGACACACTCCTTGCAGGTCAATCAACTCACCAGCAGGATCATAGATTACCCAGGCTACTGAAGACAGATTCCTGGTACTGCGGGAGGCACCATCCGCGAAACCAACAAATGGATGAATAGACATCTGCACAACTAGGAAGACCCGATCAGTAGAAAGATGTTTACAAAGCACACCACACAATACATGCACACAAATGAAAATCACACACCTATGTACACACACCACACCAAGAAATCACTTCAGGCATAGTACTTTTTGAGGTACAACCCATTTCTAGGTTGCGCCAGCGGAACTCCTTCATAACCTATAAGCTCGTAGGCCCCGTTTTTCAAAACGCGTTTTACTATATAGGGCCCATGCCACATAGGCTGGAACTTACCGGCTCCAAGCTTGTCATGTGCTTGATCATACAGGAGGACGAGGTCCCCTTCAATAAAGGAACGAGGAGAAACAGATTGATCAAAATGAGTTTTGACCCTCTTCTTTTGTGCTTCGATAATTAAAGCAGCCAGACGACGGGTTTCATCTAACCGTTCCAGATACAGAAGATGTTCTTCCTCAGTAGAAGTATTGGGTAAAAGCTCCACAGCTAATTTTAACGAAGGAATCTCGCATTCAACCGGAAGAGTTGCTTCCAGGCCATACACCAATTGAAATGGTGTGAACCCAGTTGCACTCTTTGCAGATGTTCGGTATGCCCAGAGAGCTGAGAATAGTTGGAGATGCCAATTGGATTTGTGAATACCAACCGTTCGCTGAAGCATAGTGACCAAAACCTTGTTCACTGCTTCAACCTGACCATTCGCTTGAGGGTAATATGGTGTCGAGTTGTCGTGACGCAAGCCCAACGTTGAAGTCAGCTACGCCATCATGTAATCTCGGAAATGAGTCCCGTGATCAGTGACGATGGCTTGAGGAACCCCGAATCGTGCAATAACGTGGTTGAATATAAATTGAGCAGCCGTTTTCCCGTCAGCAGCTAGTGTAGGCATCGCCTCGGCCCACATGGTGAAGTAGTCGACGGCGACAATGATATACACATGCCCCCCGGCCGAGTGAGGGTTACACATCATAAAATCCACGCCCCATTTCGCAAAAGGGCCAACGGTAATAACGGGATGCAATGGTAAAGGCGGCGCGCGCATCTTGCGCTGAAATATCTGGCATGGATGACATTTACGGACTGCAGTGATACAGTCTTTGAATATGGAAGGCCAGAAATAACCTGCTCGCAGAATCTTCTGGGCAGTAGCATACCCGGACATGTGTCCACCACAGGCGCCACTGTGGCAGTCATTTAGGACCTTCTCAGCCTCTTCCAAGGTTAGGCATCGGCGGAGCACCGAATCTACTCCAACACGATATAAGGTATCTCCTACTATACGGTAGGGTTGGGACTGGTGCCGAATTCGACGGCGGGCAGCTTTATCCAACTCAGACCGAAATGTCGAGGTCTGAAGATACACTATTATGTCACCGTACCAAGGGTCACGAGTACTGATGAGGAAAAGCGTTTCGTCCGGTATATGGTCTTCAGAGTGTGAGGGAACAGAGTCTGTAGGGAGAGAACATATCAAATCCACGAAGACCAGTGATTTAGTTGACTTAGCAGTAGTGAACTCCAAGTCAAACTCCTGCAGGATCACAATCCATTTGGAGTACTTTCCCCCCAGTAATTGTCTAGAAAGAATATACGTCATAGGGTTGCAGTCTGAAACCACTGTTATCGTGCGCAAAAGGATGTAATGGCGAAAGCGTTGTACATCGTGTACTGCTGCTAATGCCAATTTCTCGACATGTGCATAACGCGTTTCCGGGTCGAGAAGGTTTCGTGACAGGTAATAAACAACATGTTCATCACCGTGATCGTCATCCTACACCAAGACCATGGCTATGGTGCTAAATGCGGCGGCTAGATATAAAGTGAACTCGCGGTGGTAGTCCGGAGGACGAAGCAACGAAGCATTGACAAGCAACGTCTTCAGCTTCTCAAAGGATTCCTAAGCAATTTCGTCCCAATGAAAGGGAACGTTATGCTTTAATAAACGAGTGAATCCTTTGGCCACCTCGGCATAATTCGGGATAAAGCGCCGAAGAAAATTTGCTTTCCCTTGCAGACTCTGTAACTGATACAGGGAGGAGGGTGATGGCAGATTTACAATGGCCTCAACCTTTAAAGGGTCAAGGCGAATTCCGTCTTTCGAGATGATGAATCCTAAAAGACGGCCAGAATCAACGCAGAAGACGCATTTATGAGGATTGAGCCTGATATTGTAGCGCCTGCAACGAAGAAAGATCTGGCGGAGATGCTCAGGATGGTCCTCTTGCTTACCCAAATGGGCTGACAAGTCATCCAGATAAGGCTGAACGATGTGGCGAATGTCATGAAAAGCGTAGGACATCGCACGCTGAAAAGTGGCTCCAGCGTTTTTCAAGCCGAACGGGAGTTTTTTATACGCGAAAGTACCCCACGGACAGATGAATGTGGTCTTGTGTTGATCCTCAGGTGCAATATTGATTTGGTTATATCCTGAGAAACCGTCCATTAAAGAATAGATCTCACTCCCAGCACATTCATCGATGATCTGGTCTATAAACGGAGTGGGATAATTATCCTTTGGACAAGCGCGATTGATGTCGCGATAATCCACACAGACTCTAATCGTACCCTGCTTTTTATCGACAGGGACAATGTTAGACACCCATTCTGTGAGGGGGATGGGATAAATGAAACCCGCGTTCAGAAATTTTTCAACATCTGCCTTGATGGCAGCGGCTTTTCGAGGATGCATGGGGCGTAAGCGTTGGCGCACGGGTTTCGCACCTGGATAGGTTGGAATCTCGTGCACTACGATACTAGGATCAATCCCCGGCATTTCCTCGTAAGACCATGCGAAAACATCTCTGAATTCTTTGAAAAGCTCAGTATAGACTTGAATCTCATCGGGAGAACAAGTCACACCCACATGAATATTCTCAACGATCCCCGGTTTAATGGAGATGTTGATTGGAACAGTTTGAGTAATGTTACTCAGGTTACCCTCCGAAAAAACCTCATGCGTCAAGATGGGTATTTGAAGAGGAGGGGAAGGAACCTGAGTAGCATAACGCTCCAGACAATCAGTCATTGCCCCCAAGCTAGGCATAAACGAGGAGCGATGATGTCCATCGCCCCAAGGCAGCTCCTCAAGAGACATAGTTTCAATGATAGCCTCATCGGAAGGAAAAGTCTCTCTGAGAGGATCAGGTGAATCAGCCTGACCAAGCCAGGGGGATTGAGAGTAGACGTTGAGAGCCATGCTCAAAGGAGCATGCTGAGGAGGCGGAGGATCCGATGCAGCAACAATCTCACAGTAGTTGATCTCTACTGGCGTTAAAGGCATGGATTCTCCAAACTCATATACCTGCTCAGGTGTAGGAATGAGCCAGGGGTCATCGGACCTGGACAACATGTTGACTTGAGCGGTATGCGGTGGCGGTGCAGGAAAGATACCCATGAGGACTGGGTCTTTGAAGAGACCAGGTCCTACACTGTCCGGGGGATTCAGAATTTGATCCACGTATGGTACGTTGTTCTCAGAGTTAGAGGTGAAAAATGACAACTGATCCACCGTGACAATCTTTCCCTCGTGACGGAACTTAATGAATCGAAAGACGGTGGACGGCACGCAGAGCATGGCATGGGTCCAGCTGCGGCCAAGAAGTATATTGTAGTTGAGTTTAGCGTCAACCACTTCTACTTCTACGTTGACAGTTTTTCCCTGTAATGTGATCGCTAGACTCTCGAGAACACCCAGGGGTTTAGATTCCCGACCATCAAATGCCTCAAGGGCATTGGGAGATGACGACAGGGCTGGAGAGCCGATGGCCTTCCAGCAAGCGGAGGACATAACGCAGGTAGATGCACCCTCATCTGCGACGGCCCTATGAATGTTCAGACCGTTAATCCCGACTTGAATAACCAAAGCGATTTGATGTGGAAGCCGGGGAGTGAAATTCTCCAGATCGAAGGTGAGAAGACTCGAGTCGGTGGGATCAATGCCCCCGATCGCAGACAGTAAAGCCTTCCGTTGCGAAGGACAACTTTGAAGAACCTCAAGTGCAGACATAGCACATGGTGCCTGTGCCAGATCCTCAACAATATTGTAATGTTGAGCGGCACGAGCGTTTGGATTATAAGAAGATCTTCGAAGAACACCTTTAGGAGGCGGCTTCACAACAGGTTCAAGAGTAGGCTTCTCGATTTCCAACGGACCGGAGACATGTGGGGGAGGTGGCCCATCTGCAACTGCCTTCCCGGGTGCCTGCCGCGGTTCGTTGTAATCCTTCGACCGTGTAGCGACAGAGATAGGTGCAACACTCTTCACCATGAAAACTTGAGACCCAAACGGTGCAAATGGTGACGGCTGTTCGACCATCTGGGTCTGCTGAGATGGAAATGGCTCTTTCAAAACAGCCGGAGTCCCTTTAGGGCCTTTAAGAAGTTGACTAACCTCGGATCGTCGTGGACAATCCTTAGTATAATGGTCCCCTTCACAGATGAGGCAAGGGTACTTCGATTTTCGCTGGGAGCCATCCTTAGTACGAGATTTAGATTCTGGTTTCGGGGCATCAGATTTAGATTTGCCTTTGCCCTTCTTCTTCCCCTTGAAGGATTTTTCCGCAGGATTGGCCTGAACGGCATTCACCTCCGCGGTTTTACCAGAATCGGATGAGGCGGGATTAGCAGAGGTATTGTTGGAAGAATTAGCCTTCTGCTTCCCATTCGAAGATTTCTTCGAATTCTGAGAGACAGAACCAATGACACCATCCACCGCAGGGGTGGGCGGAGCCTTAGTGGTTCTGGGCTGTGGAGCATCAGTCAAGATGTCATAAAGCGTGCCGGACTGAGAATAGACAAGGTCCAGGTATTGGGCACACGCGATGGCTTGTTCCTCTGTCACACACGCTCCCATCGCAATATCCTAAGCGATTTTATTCACAAAGGAGGTGGTGAACCAGTGAGTCAGTATCTGATCAGGTATGTGAAACTTGATCAGTCTACGACGACGCCACCACTCATGAATGTGATCTGAGATGTGAGTGGCTTTATCCTGCTTCAGGGAAGTCAGGAGGTGCGTCCCGGCTTCATACCGAACCGGTAACTGGAAATGCGTGAGGAAAGCCATGGCTAAAGAGTTGAAATCTTGAAAAATGACACGGGATAACTCTATGTACCACTTAGCAGCAGCTCCAGTTAAAGTACGCTGGAAGAGGCACAGGCGAATCGAATCGTCGACCCAAGAGTTAGACGAACACCAAAGATGATACGTCATCACATGCGCCTGGGGGTCCTCCCCAGCTTTTCCCTCAAACTTGGGGCAATCACCTGGTATCTTGGTGGGAACCAGAGGCCAATACGGATTATGTAAAATTGGATCATTGGTCAACTTTGAAACATCCGGCAGCTCCAAGGTAGCCAGGAACGGCAATGGAGGATTAACTGCCATGCCAGGCCCAGGATGAGGTCCGGTACCCATACTCCACGATGGTTGTGAATATCCTTGCCCCCACGGGTTCTGTCTTGCAGGATTCTGACCGTAGGGGGCATAGGTCGTATAACCAGACTGATTTGGATGCTAGTAACCATAGTGTGGGGCTTGATAACCAGGCTACGGACCCTGATTATGCGTCGACCCTATATAAGCAGCGTTTGGATTTGGCTGCTGAGTGTAGGTAAAACCGAGTGGAGGAGGATAATACTGAGAGCCTCTGGGGTGGTTATAGTTCGGTTGAGACTGACCATGAGGATAATAACCACCCTGAGGATGAGTAGGCTGCTGAAAAGTGGAACCCTGCAGAGCCTGATAAGTAGGGCACAGCTGTTGATTTGGCTGCGGCATTGAATGAACCGGCTGCTGTGCAGGGTTAATGGAATGAGCGGGCTGCCCTGAATGAACAGTTTGACCCGACTGAGAGGGCTGACCTGAGTGAACAGGTTGACCCGGATGTGAGGGCTGACCCGAATGACCAGGTTGACCCGGATAGACAGGAGGCGCCGGTTGCGCAGGTTGACCTGGTTGTAAGTGAGCCCCAGGTTGTACCGGATGGGCCGGTTGGCCTGGAGGCGGGACACCGGGTTGTACCGGATGAACCGGTTGGCCCGGTGGTGGAACAGAACCAGGTGCTTGCTGGAAACCGGTTTGACCTAAAGCAGAACCATAGGATGGTCCTGGCTGATATGCAACGTTAGAAACAACAGGATACTGCGGTTGCATCGGTAAAGAAGGCTGGATTTTCCCCCCAGGACCATAGATCGGTCCCGGTTGATACCCCGGCTGAGGCTGAACAGGTTGACCAGAAGGGCTGTAATACTGTCCTTGCGGACCGTACGATGGCCCTTGTTGGCCGACAGGATAGCCTCGAATGGGCTGCCCCTGTGGATCATAAAGATAGCCAGGTGGGCCCGTAGGTTGGCCTTGGAAAGGTTGTCCTTGCGGGTTATAAGCCTGGTTATACGGTAAACCTTGAGCATAGAGATAAGCCTCAGGAGCGGGTAGACGCAAAATCTCCCCGTGCTCGTCATACTGACCTGGGAAAGCATACACGGGAGTACCATCCTGTGCATAATGCGAAAAGTAAGATTGGTAGGGATCTTGGGAGGACGGTCCAACCTCGGCGTTCGGCTGTTGCAAGGACAACCGATACTCCTCCGGAGAGATGTTCTTCGGTATGGCAGTAGCTAGATAAACATCTTCAGGAGTTGGCCCAGCCCTATTAGCAGATGTTGAGACAACAAGAGAAGAGGCGGCCACACAGACAGTGGGCCGGACGGGAACAGAAGTGACGGGCGTCTGAGGAGACACCCCGGGTGTAGTAGCAGTTGGCCTCGAACCAGGAGATGATATTCCCATAGAGGCTGCAGCGGAAATGATTTGACCCAGAAATCTGTAACCCTGTGGTAAAGAAGGATTGGTTGTTGACATGGCAGCCAGCTCAGAGTTGTCTCCCTCAAATAATCTTCGTGGGAAGAGCTGATAGTCTTCACCAGACGTTGGGATTTCCTCACCTGAATCACTCATGGTTGATCCTGCCGTTAAATCACCCAAAAGACGGCGAGGACTAGGAGGAAATACAACAGCAACAAAAGGCGAACCCGAGGTAAGAGAAAGGAAATCAGCTCATAATCTCAATTCAGACACAGGGTCCGAAAAGGGCCAATTGAACTCAACTGGTCCTCCAAAGGGTTGCTCAGCGAGAACCGGTCCCCCGTCATGAAACTCGGAAACAACAGGCTGCTGTGGTTCGACAGAGGATTGGGAAGCCTCTGAAGAATCGTCCGTGAAAGGACTACCAGTAGACGAAACCGAAGGTTCCGCCACTGTGGCAAAAGACCAGAGAAAAAGAAGCAAACACACACACGGGCTGAAAACGAGTTAAGACACATGATCAAACGGTCAACAAGCAATATCTAAGCGGGCGTGTAATCGTGGGTGATTAATTTTTACCACATTGAAAAGTAAGAAACTCTACCGTTTCATATTTTAAGAGTCGAGAAACGATAAAAAGATGACTCTATCTCTTTCAGAGTTGACACAAGCGTGAAAGGACAAGCGCTTGACGGTCTTTTCAAGTTTAGGGAGTCAGAAAAGACCAAATGACTACTCAGGAAAAACTAGGCACAAAGGGTGTACCAAATATCCATGAACTGCCATATACACCTTGGTTTCAGTAATGAAACAGAAATCGACCAAGGACTTTTCGTACGTGCAGGTAGTCTCCCCGAATGCTGTGTTCGGTGTATCACGGGTATAGGGCGGCAGACTCGGCTTCCTGTGGATAAAGGATTGAAAACCTAGAGGGGTCTCCCTTTATATACGTGACGGTATGGGGAGCACAAGTCCGTACTAGCGTTGTCTAAAGCCAAAAGGCGAACGACAGCTGCTAGGTTTAAAGACGCCGAAACACGTCTCTAGCCTAGACCTCTAAATATGTTTCGTTAGATTTCAATGCTGCCTTAGGTTAATTGGATAGATTTTAAAGTTGATCTTTAATTAAGTTTCAATTTTCAGGCCCTATCGTATGTAATGTCTTAAAAGACTCTTAAATGCAAAGCTACATTCCACAGTCCAACATTTCGTTCGATGAAAACTAGTTACAGAAGAGTTGAGAGCTTTTACACAAACGAAATGATCGGAAGACAAACAATGAGATCTCTAATGCAACTAATGAAATTGAAAAATTTTCATTCAAATCACTAATCACTAGCAAAATCGAAAAGATTACAATTTGCACTAATTCAACCAAAAGCACAAGAGATTTTTTTTTAAATTTTCAACGTTTGATAGCTAATATGCACTAAAAAAACTGAAAACAAACGGAACAACTTGAGAAACGATATTGAGAGAGCAAAACAAACAAATTTCACTCAACAACACAGGCAATCAGATCCCAAATCGACCAAAGTCTCTCAAAACCAAGAAAAGACTCAAAGGCTCCAATGGATCGTGTGATCTAGGCCCAAAGCAAGACCAAACGAAATTTGAATGAAGGAATGAACAATCACCCAAAAATCGCAACAAAACAATGAACAACTACTAAGAGGATGCGGAGGAGCAATCAGAAAGTCGACCGGACAAACGAAACACCAAAACTCCCAAGGAGGGCTCGATACACTAAGCCACTAGATGCCCTAGGGCTCAAAACGTGAAATCAATAGATAAAAGCAAACAACCAAAGGACGGAGGCGAATTCCCAGTCAAACAGGACTCCAACACACTCAGGTAGTCGGAAAATCAAGAAGAAAAACACTGACCAAACCCAGAGAGCTCAAAATTGAGGAAACTCAAAAACCTTACAGGACTGGCGCGACTGTAAGGCTGCAACTGGCGCCAGAAAGCAATTGGCGCGAGCTAAACAAAAGCAACATGCGCCAATTGGCACGACTGTCGAGCTAAAAAGCACGCCAGTCGAGTTTCTCAACCAAAAACAAAAAAGAACTACTCCAGAAGTAGATCAATGTATACTAAGCAAACCAAGAAGTAAAAAACAGCAAAAGAACCCAACCCAGAAGGCTCATCAAGCAAGGAAAATCATAAAATAATCAAAACGAGACAATATAAATGAGACAGTGAACTCTAGACGATCCCCAGCGAAGTCGCCAAATTGTTGAGGAGGTAAATCCCCTCTGCGGACAGAGGCGATCCCTACTAGCCCAGCAGGGGTCTAGCAACAATCACGAAATGTTACAACGCAAGTTCCTAGTTACGAAATGAAAAGACCAAAGATGGAGGCCTACCTGGAATCCAATGCTACGATCTGAAGAAGAGAGCGTTCCCGTTCCTCAGCCTCGGCAGATCATGATCCTCCACGATCTCCGCGGATGGATACCTGCATGTGCAAGAAACAAACAAATACAAGCATAAAATCCGGCATACGCAACTAAATATCAGTCAGAAAGGATACTACTCATATTAACATAATCGAAAACAGAGTGGAACCATAATCGTAATCATTCATTAAATAACAATCGAAAGAGATTAAAACTAATGTTCTGACGTCGTGGTCTCCTTTGGATGGGTCTCCAGTCGTTCACGTCTCGCAAAGCTCGCCAGGGAAAGGGCAAACCTCTCCTGAGTCTCTCGACGATAGTCTCCTTACTTGAGTCGGCCTTAAGGGAAGAAAGAGGGCTCTTACAGCACAAAGGCTCTTGGGAATTTGGAGATTCAAAGCTTAGGCACTTCAAGACTAACTTGCCATGGAATTGAGCAGGCTTTTATAGATGGGGAAGGAGGGAGTTGGGATCCCTATTATTGTGGGATTGGCCCTATCAACAAGGAAGGTTCCATGGGAGGTGGCAAAACCACTTCCCTTCCATAGAACTCCCGCAGCCAAACCTCCCAACTCAGGATAGGCAATGGTTTCTGAGTTTGTTGAAACACAACTTCCGCCATCTTTATTTAAAAAACACTCCTTAAATTGGCTGGCGCGACTACTGCTCTGGGACAGAGCGCCAGTTGGCGCGGCCTCTTTGTAGGATTTTCCCCATTGGCGCGAGTGGTGAACTGTCTGCCCGCGCCAATGCAAAAGGAGATGTTTTTATGATTTTTTTCAAGGAGATGTCTTTAGGGAAATTGAAGCTCATGCTTAGAGGAATGCATTGATGATGTTTTCAAGGCATGACAATGTTTACAGGTCACAAAATGGGTCCTCCATTGTGCGGGACGGGGAATGGTAGGGACGGTGACAAATTACTGTATAACACTTCATATGTTTGCAATTGGCGATTTAATTTCCGCAAAGAATTGAGTAGAAGGATTTTGTATTTAACAGTGGATTTAATTGTTAGATCAGGGGAGTCCGGAAATACATTATTGTGTTTATAAATTTCTACAGTCCTTTCACATATTGCATTTCACATTTCGGCAATTCAACCTTGTTCTTATGATCTTCACCCTTCTGATCTTGCGATTTGCAATATGCGAATGGGTCCCTCGCCGAACTTTAAAATCTGTAGTATTTAAACTCTTAGAGGTATCACATCCGGACTCTTATCGCATTTCGCATTTCAGTGTTTCAACATGATTCATGAGTGTTATCCCTTTTGAGCTTGTGTTGTGCGATATGTGATTGGGTCCCACAGCCAGACTTTAAATTCTTTAGATTTTAGCTTTGAATATTATCGCATCTGATACTCTTATCGTATTTCGCACTTCAGCATTTTAACATGATTCTTGAGCACTTATCCTCCTGAGCTTACGATGTGTGATATGCGGGCCAGGTCCACGTCATCGTTTCACGTCGCCTTGCCACTTCATTGCCATGTCACTGCCACATCATCTTCATGTCACTGCCACATCATTGCCACGTCATTGCCACATCACTGCCATGTTATCTCCTGCACTTCGCATTTCAAAATTTTTGTGTCTCTGATGTTTTGCGATACTCCTTCCGTTGTGATTTGCGATATGCGATCAGGCCTTTTGTTGTGATTTCGATTTCCGATATCTCTGTCGAACACTATTCTGAACATGTTTTTTGGAAATTTAACGGACTCTGCCCACAGAACTTCACGTGCCTTCGTGCACTATTCTGAACACAAACTAGGTCGACTATGCTCGCACGTTCACGACTTTCTCCACTAGTTCAACATGCTCATTACTTGTCTTAGCACGTTCACGACTCTGCCCACTCATGCACGACTTGACCCAAACTTGTTTCCTTTGATGCCTTTGCTCCTTTATAAAGCGTCTAATGCTGCTCCTTGCCTTTTTAATGCTCCTCTCTACTCCTTTGCCTTAATGATAATTCTGGTGTTGATGCATGCCTCTTTGTTTCTCCTCTTCCTTACTCCTTTGCCTCTAATGTTTCTCCTTTGGAACTTTGTTGCTCCTCTTCCTCTTTTCTTCTCCTCCACTGTACTTTTTCCTTCTTTGCCTTATAGCTCCTTTATACTCCAGTTGATCCTGATCTACTCCTTTGTCCTTAATGATAATTATGGTGCTACTCATTTATGCTCCTTTTCTATCAATGACAATATTTCCAACAGCCTCCCCCTTTGGCATTGATGGCAACACTTCCTCCCCCTTTCATTTTGATAAGTGTTTATCTTCCTCTGCTTTTCCTCCCCCTTTGACATCAATGGCAAAGGGTTACACCTTTTTCCAATGTATTTTCCATCATTGCCTTATTAGAGTTCAGCATTGATCAAGAGATCATGTCTTGTACTCAAAAAATGAAAGTGCTCGAAACAAGTACGAACCTGAGCGATCAGAAAAGGAATCGTCGTTGTGATTCTGGCGCTGCGAACAGTTCGAAAAACTGATGTCGTATGAGGAAGATATCGTGTTCTGTTCGTTTTCCCAAACAACAAAAAATTGGTGATTGGATGCCCAGTCAGCATGCAGATACAGTCAACAGGTATATATTTGGAATATTCCATTTTTATTCGGCCAACAGAAACGTGCCACGTGGCTCAATCTAGGTCGTTAGATGTTGATGGTACGGAGGAATTTGGGCCGTTAATGAGATTCTTGGAGGGCCAATGGTTGAGCGACACGTGGCAAGCCCGCAGGGCACCACATGTCCTCGGGATGGTCTATTAAAATTTTTTGAGGCTACAGGAATTGAACCCAAAACCTCGGGCATGGGTGCAGAAGGGCTGGACTAATCTGCCTACGGGGTGTTTCTTACCCCTATAGGCTGCCATATATATTTAAATGTTATATGTTTATGTGTTGAGGGCTGGGGAGGCCAGCCCCCCTATCATGTAACCATGCGCCTAGGACCGCGGCCTTTGCTCTAACCGCAGCATAAAACATACACCCGACAACGAAGTTCGTTCACATGGTGGAGTTTGGTAATGGTTCGTTTGGATGGTTGTGATAACTGTAACCTCCGGCGGGTTTTACAACGCTTGTTCACATGCGGGGTTTCAAAGTTAATGTGACGGTTGAGGTTTGAGCGGAACCTTGTAACTCCTAGTTCCAACTTTAATGGCGGAGTTTTAAAACGGTTAATGCGGAGGTTACGACAGGGTTGGCATGTGACCACCCCGCCACTTACACTTAATGCCAAGTTAAACCGTACAATAAATTTTGAGCGCACCCCTAAGTTTGGGGTATAGCCATCAATTTAACTTCAGTTAACTGCCTGTCTCCATATTTAGTGGAGCTTTTCTACTTGTCATTGGGAAAATGCATTGGAATGTCAATTTTTGACCAATTTTGGTAAAACAAGAGTCTACCTAGACTAATTTGAGCATTATGGAGCCATTGGTGTAGAGAAAACAGCCATTAGAGGCCTGCAAACATATGTAATTTAAAATTTTTATCATAATGACAAATAGGGATATGCCATTGGGAGTTGGACCAACAGACATAGCCCAGGAGGGGTGAACTGCTTCATCATGCCTACTGTGTAAAACTTATGTGTGAATGTTTTTCTATGTTATGCACTATTTTTCAGTGTTTTTAAGGCTTATTTACATGCTTAAAGTTCACAAATTCATCTAATTTTCATGGTTAAAACTCTCCTTCCTTAAGAAAACTTATGGAGACAATTTGTACATGTTTATTTAACTAAAAGGACACTTAACACAGTAGAACTAATAAACTCCTTTCAGATCAAGTTGGTATCAGAGCTAGATTTTTTATCTCTGGTGTTTTTATGTGCAAGGATTTGTAAATTGTTTGCAAGGGTTTTCATGCTTAATAGGCTCAAGCTTAAGAGAGGAGAAGGAAAATTGGTGAATGCAAGAGGTTCTCAAAGTGAGCCACAGCAAAGGAGGGCAATATTGCCACATTCTCCACCACCTAGTTCACCTCCAAGAGAAGTAGAAGCAACATTAAGCATGCCTCCAGGAGAAGAAGAAACCCATCAAGAGGTGCATCCCAAAGAGGAAGAAAGAGTGTTCAGGAAAGCATTCCTTGACATGAATGAAATGGTGAGAGTCCTTTATCAAGAAAGGAATGAAATACTAGAAGGAGAAGGATCCAAACTTCACAAGGAAGGTCAGGGATCATCAGGAGGTCACAATGATGAAGACAAATCAAATAAGGGCAATGGAGGAAATGGAGGCAGTGGAAATTCACCATCCTCACCCTCATCATCATCATCCTCTACTTCATCTTCAGTACACCAGTCACACAAGTCAAAGAACATTGATAAAAGTCCTTTTCTAAAACTTGATGTTAAGTTTGAATTGCCAATGTTTAATGGTGAAGTCAATGCAGAAAAGCTTGATAATTGGATTAGGCAATTGGAGGTTTATTTGAGAATTTAGAACCTTCATGATGATGACACCAAAATCCAACTAGCTTCATTGAGGATGGAAGGTAAAACTCTTGTTTGGTGGGAATCCAAGACAAAGGAGGAGATCAAAAAACATGGTAAGATTATTCTATCATGGACTGATTTCATTACTACAATAAAACAATAGTTTTATCCATTAGCTCACATGCAAAAATCCATAATGAACTGGCAAAATTTTAGACAATTGAAACGACAAAATGTACAAGACTACACCCAAGAATTTAGGAGAAGAGCTTTCTTATTAGGGGTAGATTTGCAGAGTCAAGATACTTTTCTCAAGTACATAGGGGGCTTACATAGCTACCTTAGACATATTATCCTCATGTTTAATCCTACAAGCCTAGATGAGGTATGTGTTCAAGCTACACATTTATAAGCTAGAGGGAAAATTACTTTTGAAGAGGGTAGAAACAAACCTTTTAAGGGGGGGAACAAAGAGAAGACCTCAAAAGGAAAAGGCAAAAAGAATGCATCTTTCAAGAAAGAGGGAGAGAAAGTGGTTTGTAAACATTGTTCAAGAGAAGGCCATGAAGAGAAAAATTGTTGGAAACTACATCCTGAAAAGAGACCCAAATTTAACAATAACAAAGGGAAGCAGAAAATTGTAGCTACAACTCAACATGACTTAGGAGAAGATTCAGGTGATGAAACTAAAATTAGAGCCATGGGATTGAAGAACATGAAGGGGAAAGAAATTGAAACAAAACCCAGTACTATTACTTCAAACAGTCACATAGAAGCTCCAAATGAAGAAGAGAGAATTGAATTGTTTCATGTGAGGGTCATATCCAAACATACCAAGATTGATACACTGTTTGACATTTGTTCACAAGCGAATTTAATCTCTGCAGACTTGGTCAAGAAACTTGATCTTGAGACCATTCCACTTCCAAAACCATGTCCACTTGGGTGGATTTGTAAGGATGCAAATTTACAGGTTTCAAAGAAGTGCATATTGCGCTTTGCAATAACTGCACATTTTGTTGACATAGTTGAATTAGATGTGGTTCCGCTTGATATTACAGGTGTTGTGTTGGGAATTCCTATGAAAAGAAAGCTATCTTACATCGCCATGAGAAAAAATACCATTTATTCAAAGATGGAAAGGAGTACATAGTTAGAGCACATCGCAAGAAGACAAATATTGAAATGGTAAATGTTGGACAGGTAAAAAGGCTGGTGAACTCAAGTAAGAATTTTGTTCTTCTAATGATTAATCCTAAAGATGATGTTAATCATGATTCATTTGAAGATTGTGATCCTAATTTGAAATCAGATTTATATGATGTAGTTGATGCACATCATGAGATGTTTCAGGAGCCAATAGGTTTGCCTCCTAAAAGGGAGATTCAACATGAGATTCAGTTTCATCAAGATTGTCCTCTTCCAAACATCGACATGTATCGCATGTCGATAATGGAGAATGCTGAAATAAAGAGGCAAATGAAGGACTTGTTTTACAAGGGACTCATAAGGCCAAGCACTTCACCATGTGGTTCACCTATAGTCCTGATTCCGAAGAAAGATGGGACTTGGCGCATGTGTGTCCACTTCAGAGCTTTGAACAAGATAACGGTAAAGAATCGATACCCACTCCCAAGGATAGCTGATTGATTTGATCAACTGAAAGAAGCAAAGTATTTCACTAAGTTAGATTTACGAAGTGGATATCATCAAGTAAGAATTGCAGAACGTGACATATGGAAGACTGCATTCAAAACCAAACAAGGACTCTTTAAGTGGATGGTTATGACGTTTGGTTTGTGTAATGCACCGACGACTTTCATGCATGTGATTGATAATGTTTTGCATCCATTTCTTGATGAATTTGTGGTTGTGTATTTAGATGATATACTCATTTTCAGCAAAACAAGAGAAGAGCATGTCTTGCATGTAAAGAGGGTACTTGATGTTTTGAAGAAAGAGCAATTATTTCTTAAGATGTCTAAGTATGAATTTGAAAAGACTTCTTTGGTTTATTTGGGACACATTGTAGGAGGAGGCGCATTGAGAATTGATCCTTATAAAGTGGAAGCCATTGTGAATTGGCCCACTCCCAAATCAGTAACTGAGTTAAGAAGTTTCTTAGGCGCGGCTCAATATTGGAGAAAGTTTATTGTTAACTTTTCTACCATAGCAGCTCCTATGCATGCAGTGACAAGTGTGAAGAAAGGCTTCCAATGGGGAGGAAAAAAACATCAATCTTTTGAAGCTTTAAAAGATAAGATCAGTTCAGCTCTGGTCCTTGCATTACCAGATTTGAGACAGTCATTCGAGATACATACCGATGCTAGTGATTATGCCATGGGCGCAGTACTTTTGTAGCATGGTAAGCCTATTGCTTTTCATTTTGAAAAATTCAATGGTATTGTAATCAATTATCCAACATATGAAAAAGATTTGTATGTGTTGGTACAAAGCGTCAAGAAGTGGAACACTACTTGATGGGTAAAGAGACGATTATTCATACCGATCACCAACTGCTATAGTACTTGCAGTCGCAAACAAAATTGCAGCAATCACGACATTTCAGGTGGATGGGATTTCTTCAACAATTTCACTTGGTTATAAGGTACAAGAAAGGTATTTTCAATAAATTTTCTAATATGCTTTCAAGACCAATTATAAGTGCTTCTAATTTACTTAAAAATTATTCTATTTTACATGAGAGTTACATATAACAGTATGCATCTAATGTTGATTTTAAAGATGTGTATGCTAGTTTGAGTGAAGGGAATCAAGTTGAGGAAAACGATTATCACTTGCATAATAATTTGTTGTTTCATTTGGGCAAGTTGTGTATACCACAAGGAGAGAGACTTAGTGTCATGAGAGAGGCTCATTCGTCTCTTATTGTTGGTCACTTTGGGGTAAGAAAAACCGTGGTGCATCTACAGAGGTCTTGTTATTGGTCTCGCATGCTAGATAGTGTGTCACATTTTATAAGAGGATGTTCTATGTGTGCAACAAGAAAGCCTAGCAATAGGAAGCTTGGGTTTTACATGCCACTACTGATACCATCAAGGCCATGGGAGAGTGTCTCCATGGACTTTGTTGGAGGTCTACCTATGTCAAGAAAATAACATGATTATCTTTATGTAGTTGTGGATATATTTAGTAAAATGTGTATACTTATGCCATGTAAGAAAACCATTACTGAAACTTTATTTTCAACATGTATGGGTTCATTTTGGTTTTCCAACTTCTATTGTTAGTGACAGGGATTCCAGGTTCTTTGGGAATTTTTGGTCCAATATTTGAAAGATGATGGACACAAAGTTGAAAAAAAGTACTGCTTTTCATCAGCAAACTGATGGCCAAACCAAGGTGGTGAACAGGACCGTTGTGCATCTATTGAGAGGATATTGCAACAAGCATCCCAAGTTGTGGGATGAACAACTGCATTACATTCAGCACGCTTACAACCGGGCCAAGCACTCTTCTACAAACACTTCACCTTTTGAAGCTTGCTTTGGGTATTTTCCAAAATCGCCAATAGACTTCATCTTTGAGAAGGATATTGTAATTGATGGGCATAGTGATATTGACAAGGCTCAAAATTTCATTAAGAAAATTCAGATTATTCATCAACAAGTTCAAGAACAGCTTGAGAAGAGTCAAAGCAAGTACAAGGAGAGGCATGACAAACATAGAGTTGATCATAAGTTTCAAGAAGGAGACGAAGTATGGTTGCACATAAGCAAAGAAATGATGCAAGGAGAAGGTAAAAAGCTCAAGCCTATTCATTATGGTCCATTCAAGATTATTAAACAAGTTGGTAATAATGCATTTCAACTTGATTGCCTTCATATATGCAAATGTATTTTGTTGTCAATGTGGACAATTTATGTTTGTATGAGCCTCCATTGGTTGATGATCAAGGGAGTGACATTCATCTGCCATCAATAGAAGATTTTTCGCCAGAATTTTTGGATGAGCTCAAGGAGGATGCCATCCTTGATAGGAGGACATGCACTTCTAAAAGGGGAAGTGTCGATTATCTTCAGATTGGGCTCAAGGGCAGCAAACCAAGTAAGGCAAGATGGATGGAAGTGGAAAAGGTGAGAGAGTTGTTCCCTAACCTTATGAACAGGTGATTAAAGTCTTTTGGGGTCTAAAATCTTCCTAATGGGGAGGTGTGATCACGAGATCATGTCTTATGCTCAAAAAACGAAAGTGCTCGAAACAGGTTCAAACCTGAGCGACTGGAAAGGTCTTGTCGTTTCGATTCCAGCATTATGAATGGTTTGAAAAACCGATGTCGTATGAGGAAGCTATCACATTCTGTTTGTTTTCCCAAACAACAAAAATTTGGTGATTGGATCCCAGTCAACATGCAGGTATAGTCAACAGGTATATACTTGGAATATTCCATTTTTTATTCGGCCAACATAAACGTGCCACGTGGCTCAATCTGGGTCGTTATATGTTGATGGTACAGAGGAATTTGGGCCATTGATGAGATTCTTGGAGGGCCAATGGTTGAGCGACACGTGGCAAGCCCACAGGCCGCCATGTGTCCTCAGGATGTTCTATTAAAATTTGTTAAGGCTACAGGAATCGAACCTAAAACCTCAGGGATGGGCACAGAAGGGCTTGACCAATCCGCCTACAGGGTGTTTCTTACCCCTATAGGCCACCATATATATTTAAATGTTATATGTTTATGCTTTGAGGGCTGGGGAGGCTAGCCCCGAAGGGCCAGCCCCCCTATCATGTAACCATGCGCCCAGGACCGCGGCCTTCGCTCTAACCGCAACATAAAACATACACCCAACGGTGAAGTTCGTTCACATGGTGGAGTTTGGTAATCATTCGTTTGGACGGTTGTGATAACCATAACCTCCAGCGGGTTTTGCAACAGTTGTTCACATGTGGGGTTTCAAATTTGATGCGACGGTTGAGGTTTGAGCAGAACCTCATAACTCTTGGGTCCAACTTTAATGGCGGAGTTTTAAAACGGTTAATGCGGAGGTTACGGCAGGGTTGGCACGTGACCACCCCGCCACTTACACTTAATGCCAAGTTAAATCGTCCAATAAATTTGAAGCGTGCCACTAAGTTTGAGGTTTAGCCATCAATTTAACTTCAGTTAACTGCCTGTCTCCACATTTAGTGGAGCATTTCTAGCTATCATTGGGAAAAATGCATTGGGAGGTCAATTTTCGACCAATTTTGGTAAAATAAGAGTCTACTTAGACTAATTTGAGCATTCTTGAGCCATTGGTGGAGAGAAAATAGCCATTAAAGGCCTGCAAACATATGTAATTTACAATTTTGAGCATAATGACAAAGAGGGATATGCCATTGGGAGTTGGACCAACAGATGTAGCCTAGGAGGGGTGAACTGCTTCATCATGCCTACTGTGTAAAAATTATCTATGAATGTTTTTCTCTGTTATGCATTGTTGTTCAGTGTTTTTAAGGCTTATTTACATGCTTAAAGTTCACAAATTCATCTAATTTTTATGGTTAAAACTCTCATTCCTTAAGCAAACTTATGGAGACAATTTGTACATGTTTATTTAACTAAAATGACACTTAGCACAACAGAACTAATACACTCCTTTCAGATCATGCATAAGCATTCTTCATTCTATCCACATACCTGCTAGGAATCTTGCTCCATTTGGTGTATAGTGATTGTTGGGAGAACACTTTGGGAATCATTGAACTTGTATGTATATACATAGTAAGATGATACCATCCCAAAGCACAGACTCCTTGCACTTGTATAATGTTGAAAGTGATGATAAGGACACTCCATAGTACAAACTGTACCAGACTTATATAATCAGAAATGCATCATTGGAATAATTCTAAAATACTGAGAATGCTCCATACAATATATAAAGTCTGCTCCAAATATACTTCAGTCTATATTAAGATCTTCATCTGAGATACATATCTGTCACTACAAGGAAAAGGCCCTCTAGTGGATGTTTTTGAGGAACCCAATATAAAAATACCCCAGGCACCTGTTTGTAGCAGAGGCTACTAGAGGAGGTTGGGGGGTGGAGGTTTTTGCAAATGTTTTTCTTCCGGTGCGCTTATCATCCTAAACCGCACCGGTGCGTTCACCTAGAGAAAGCACCGGTGCGCACAAAAAATTAGCACATCAACACACCGTGTGCTCTGTACAAACCCGCTTGGTGCATATTATTATTGTATCGTATCAGTGCTTTACAAATATTTTGCACCAGTTCATTCTAAAAACCTGCACCAAAACTGAAACATCCCAGTGCGGTCTTACGACATCGCACCGGTGCGCTTATAAAAACCTGTGCACCAAAATAGGGTTAAATTAAAAAAAAATAAAAATAAAAATAAAATAAAATAAAAAAATAAAATTACGGCCAAAAATCTGCATTTTTCACTTTTCAGTGCTCCAAAGATCTGAAGCAACAGTGCAACTTTTCCTTGTGTGAAGCGCCCTGTCATCGGTGCTCCCATTGCACGCACTACTGCTCTCCATTGCCCACCATCTGCATTTTGAATTTCTCAAAATGGTGGGAAAATTTAGTTTTGAAAATTCTACAGCCAATATGCCTCCTCGACAGCCAAATTTACAGCTATTCTCCTTGTTTTTCCATAATTAAACCTTGTAGTGAATTATTTTTGTAATTAGATTAAAATTCACCGTTTAAAAAAAAAAAAAAAAAAATTTGTCGCGCGGTGCACTCGAGTTGTTCGCCTCGCAGCGGTTCGCAGTGCTGCCTATAAATTTACAGGTCGCACTGCAACCAGTGCTAACGGTATCCGCACCAATTCCGGGGCGGTACCGAAGGGCGCACCGTGACTTTTTTAAATTTTTAAAAAGTGCAATGCGGTCGGTTACCTGGTCGCACTGTTGACCCTGTGGAATAGCGGGAATGTAGTGTGCTGACTGAAATATCCACCCCGGGACAAGTAATTTTGTCAACACACCGCATTCTGTCATTTTTGCATGGTCAACGGTGCGGCCTGGTAAAAGACCGCACTATTGACTATGTACGGATGTCAGGAGGGTGGTGCACTGACCAAACTATATGCCCCAAGGCGTATAGTTTAGTCAGCCCACCGCCCTTCCAACATTGGGCCATAGTCAACGGTGCGGTCTATTATACCAATGTACCAGTGACTTTGGAACAATGCCAGGAGGGCAGTGCGCTTAAAATTTGCAGGTGCACTGCCTCCGGTGCGCTACAAATTTGCAGGTGCACTGCCTCCAGTGCGCGACAAAAAAAGACGCATCGTTACCGGTGCATGCCTCTTTTTTGTGGTGCACCGACTGCTTTTTTTTCAAAAAAATTTATATATGTATATTCATAAATACATGTCTCATTAAATAAAAAATTATATTTAATATTTCAATCATTCAGCGATGTGGAAGGATAGAAGAGAGGGAACAGCGACAACAACAGATAGACCAATATAACATGGTTCGCCTGTGGGAGGCACGAGAGAGGGAGAGAGATGCGTACCCTCACCTTATTACAACAGCTACGCAGGGGCTCCTAAGGCAGGTATGCCTCCTCAAGTTCTATGAGGAAGCTACTTCCCTAAAGGTCCATGGTGTGTTTTCATGACATCTTATCTGCAGGTGGAATGCCCACCTACAGGCTTTTCGGGTTGGTCCTAACCAGTGGTATGCTCCCACTGAGGAGGACATCTATTTCATTACTAGGCTATCGAGGAGAGGGGTGGATTTTCCCTCGTTCCGAGAGGTTCCAATTGGCTATGCAAATGAGAGTCAGTTGGTGTACTCCCAGAGATACATTAATGCAGACATACTATCTCCTTCAGATTTTCAGGTCTTTAGAGGTCAGTTACGTATTGCTACATTTGGTATTGAGGTGGTAAGGTGCCTCTCACTTCTAATTTTGGCCATTTCACACAACACCAGTGACAGGCAATGCATTAGTTGCCCGCTTCTATATTATTTTGATTCTTTAGTACAAGAGCCACGACTTGTCAGGTGGTCTGCCATTTTTTTCAGCAGTTCTGTACAGCCTTAGATAGATGTCGTTCTCGTGCACAAGGGAGGGTCAACTTCCCTTTTTCTTTCGAGCTTTTTTGTTTAACTTTTTAGAGGTTTCTAGAGACGAGGCCTACTTTTTTTCGGTAGCCCCGTAGATTGATGCTCGATGCACGGATGCACATGTGGGGACAGATGATGCCCAAGAGGGGCGAGACTGAGTTTTCCGCGAGGATATTGCATGATGCACTAGAGTTTCTAGCCAATATTGACGAGCATCCCTTCGTTATGGTCCCTTATCCTTATGTTGGTTTGGATTGGAGAGGGTGTGCCAACATCCTCTTCACAGATGATGAGCCTCCGGATGATAGAGGTAATATCACTGTTTTATTTAAATTCATTCTAATATGTTCTTTAACTTGCTTTTATTAAAATGTTTAATGAAATTGTCTAATTATTTCTCTATACTTATATATATTTTACACACATTAGGTATTTTGATGGCGATGAGATGCAAGTGCCACTAAATGATCCAGGTGTGGATCCTGATGACGATCAGGATATGGCAGATGCCGAGGATCATGAGGCTGGTGCAGAGAGACCTACTCCTACTAGTGCGCCGATACCGCCTCTTGCTAGATGCGATAGGCTTGATAGTAGATTCAGGATGGAGTTGGGCGACCAACTCTGTGCATTATTTGTTGAGGCGGGAGTCAGGCTCGCCACTATGAGAGATATACGGGCGGATGGTAGGCTGGTACATATGTGGAGAGGCATGACGCGTGACATGTACAGCCTAATGTGGCATGTCGTAGGAGCTACAACCTTAGTTACACGGTTGAGGAGGGCACTTCGACGTTATAGGCGTGGTTGAGACGCAACACATGATCGACAGTCCATGAGCAATGACGCATCATCCGATGATCATGATCAGGGGAGTGATCATCATTCACCTCACGTCGCGCCAGATGAGCAGCCTACAGCATCGACCAGCAGTCATAATGGAGAGCAGGTTGGACCATCGACCACGTCGAGTCAGAAGCTTGCATCATCCAGTAGTACTCACGATCATGAGCAGGCTAGACCATTGACCATGTCGAGTCATCACGATGAGAAATTGATAGTTGATCCTGATCAGCAAGAGGCACCAATACCAAGTCAGCAGGCACGTGATGATCAACATGTATCTGAGCTTGTCGAGGCTGCACCATTGACTGAGAAAGCCTCGACTAGTACTATTATTGATGATGTACCACCAGCTGATATATGACATTCATATTACAGTTGTATATTTTTTACGTTATATATATATATATATATATATGGTCCATGTATTTTTTGTTCATGTTGCAGTTGTACTTAATTTACATGTTGGTGATCATCATGATGTGTATATTGTTGGGTCATGTTAGATATGTTCATTTAATGTGCAGCTTGCAGATAGATGTGTATGTGATCTAATATTTATTTGACATGAGATGTATATTTGATGTGTATGTGATGCTAATTGTGTTTTGTTAGATGATCATGATCACGATGATGTTAGCGAATTTGAATTTGTTTTTTAGTCGAATTTTGTACGATGGTTAGCATGATCGTGATGTTTATTAATTAATTTAATATTAAATGATCATGATATTTATTAAATATTATGTCGTGATTGTAATTGAAATTTTAATTTTAATTGTATGTAAAATTGTAAAATTGTATTTGTATTTGTAATTGTAATTATATGTAAAATATTTGTAAAATTTTAATTGTAATTGTAATATTTAATTTATTCTGAAATGATTGTAATTTAATTTTAATTGTAATTGTATATATGTAAAATTGTAAAATTGTAACTATAATTCTAATTGTATGTAAAATTCTAAAATTATAATTGTATGTAAAATTCTAAAATTGTAATTGTAATGGTATATATGTAAAATTGTAAAATAGTAATTGTAATTGTAAATTTTATGTAAAATTCTAAAATTGTAATTGTAATTTTATGTAAAATTCTAAAATTGTGGACGCGTCATCTGATGATCACGATCAAGGTATTTCGTAGGTCCTTGGACCATCTAGATTTCAAAGAAGGTCCACAACATTTACATCCAAAACACCATTTTGTTACAAGACCTGCGAGATTATTGTATACAATTTATATGCATGGCATGTTAAAGAATATCATGAAGAACAAAACAATTACAACGAATTAAATAACTAATATGTGAAAGAATATTGTTACGTATATAAACAAATCAATAAACATGTAATTTACCAAAGCAAACTCCTAAGCCTGGATAATCATGTGTCGTGTAAGCACATATGCCATACAACGTAAAACTCCTCTGCTGCGATGGGTCTTGATACATCGTATACCATTATCCCATCCCATAATTCCTTCAATTCATCTACAAGTGGTTGTAAGTAGACATCCATATTCTTCACTTGTCTTCTACCAGGGACTATGAGAGCCAACATAAGATGTTCATTATTCACGGAAAACCATGGGGGGATATTGTTATTGATCAGTACTACAAGCCAAACAGAATATTTGGTGTTCTGGAGGGAATATGGGTTGACGCCATCCATGGCTATGCTGAGTCGTAGACTTCGTACTTCATCCTTGAATTTTTTGGGCCATGCATCCTCTATATGCTTCATGGCTATTGAATCAGTTGGGATTCACATAACTCCCAACTCACTTCTGTGTGAGGCATGCCATCCCTGCAACATAGATAATTCTTTGCAATGAAAGAGCCTTTTGAATCGTTGGGATTATAGGCATGTGCCTCAATATCTTAAAAGGAGGACCACATGATTTACTCTTCTTTTTTTATTTATCATACCTGTCATGCCCACATTTCGGAAATATCTCTTTGTTTGCGTATTCTCCTCTATATAGAATACAATCATTTGGACATGCATGATATGATATGTACTCAACACCCAACATTTTCAACAATTTATTTGCCTCTTCGCAGCTACCAGGCAAGACATTATCACTCGGAAGAACCTTATCTTTGAATAAACTGTAGTTTGTGATCATGGAAAATATTAATAAATGTACATTAATGTCGATATCATTATTAACGTTCATAAAATTGACCATTTGTAATGTTCATTGTGTATTGATTATATTTCTCAAATTTATATAAGGGAGGAATTTATGGTAACCTACCTGAAAATTTCCAAGAAACATGCATTCGACAAGCCCAACTTTTAGTTCAAGTTGTATAGTAACATCGTTGTCCCCAACTGGGTAGACTTTGACTGACCACCAGGTCCAAAGAGAGGAGTGGTGGAAGCAAATTTAAGGCTTTCGAAAAAGGTTTCAGCGATATGAGCATCATCCCCTAGCTGATCAACGTTTTGGAATGCATCTAACAACATTGTCTCCATGGCAGTCGTATCCCTTAAGTAATCATCCATACAAATCTCTATTTGATTGCCTCCATTTCCAACTTGTGAAGAACTACTATTGTTGTAGTCATTTCTAATTGGTGAATCTGGACGTAGCGGGAATTGAATCGGTGGTTGATTCAACCATTCTTGGTATTGTTCCTCTCCGATTTTTTCTCTTAATTTAGTCTTCTCGTGATTTGACATTGTCGTGGGGTGCAATGGAAGATGGTAGGTAGGTCGCTCATCATCGCTAATATCCTAAAAAAAAGAAATTAATAAATAAATCAAAAATCAAAAATAAATTTTAAAAAAAATTTAAAAAATGAACATGATTAGTACAAAATATATGATATCAATTAGTAAGCACGTTGACAATATTGCATGATTAATTGGTTTGATGTTGAAATAATTACATTAATCAATATACCAAACAATTATAATTATTAACATCATTGTCCCAGGATTATGGCTAGAAGATGTAATATTGTTACAATTGGCAGGGTGAAGCGGTTGTCCATTTTCATCTGCCAAATGCGCTTTGTGGTATGTTGCTCCTGATAAGAGCTTCCGACATTTTGGAGCTGTTTGAATATTTTGTACATCTGAACTCGATTTTGAATCTGCATGAACTTGCAACTTTGTATACATTATAAATTTAATTAAGCTGTGCATGATTGACATGGATAAAAAACATAAATTCAATTACATAATTAAAATATAAATAAAATATGAGTAAATATTACGTCTCGAGATGGATAGGGAGAACTCTGCGATGGACTTTGAGAAATATCATGGAACGAGCTGAATTTTGAAGAATTGTCCATTCGATATAATTATGATATTTTCTCCCTGCATTTGAACAAAATCAACAATAAATTTTGGTGTACACACCTAAAAGTAATTTCGGTGCCTTAAAAATGGACTTCTTGTTATCGGTGCTAATGTACAGATAACCGCACCAGTGCGTTTTAGCTACTGCACACCAGTGTTGTGTTATCAACGGACGCACCAGTGTGGTGCTATTAAGTGACGCACCAGTGACGAATAACCGCAAATAAAAAAAGCACAACTCCATTTTTTTTTAGTGAAGAAAAAAACGGTAAATTGAAAAATGGGCGGCAAAATATTTTCGAAAATCTAATTTCATAAAACAATTCTTTAAATACTAAAAACTTTTATTATTTCACTATTTTTGCAAAAATGTTCAGCCAGAGATTTGCAGGAGACATACCTGGAGCAAGAGAGCATGAGAGCATTGTGGAATAGCGAAATACGTTCAAACAAAAGTATTCAGACAATTAGAATTCCAAACCTCTAGTGATTCAACCCCTGTAACATAGAATTTCAAATGATCTTATGATTAAATTTTATTGTTTTTTTAATTTTTCTGCAGTTTTTTTTTACGCAGTAAGTAAAAAATTTCAATTTGTTGTTCATTTTCATAAAGAAAAAAAAAAAAAAAAAAATATATATATATATATATATATATATATATATATATATATATATATATATAATAAAATAAGAAAAATATAATAATAAATAAATAAATCCATTTTTACTCTAAACCCTTCATTCTTTTTGTTTCTGCCCTTTCTTCTCCTTGTTTCTGTGATTTCAGAATTAGGGCTTTTCATTTTAGATTTATAGGGTTTGTATTGCTATATATAGGCCTATGACATCCAACCCACGGGACGACTTGCATAGTCGGATCTCAAGCCATGTTGGCCTTTGTGTGAATTTTAAAAAAAAAAAAAAAATTTCATCGGTGCGCCTGGCGTAACCTAGCGCACTGGTGCGCTAGATTATCCCAGCACACCGCGCACGTACTGTTTGATAAAAAATTTAAAAACATTTTTTTTTAATCCGTGCGCCATATGTAAAATAGGCCACAAGTGCGCTATTTCATTATGGCACACCATGAACGTACTGTTTCACAAAAACAATTTTGTATTGTGTTAATTGGTGCACCATGTAACATATATCACACTTCACCGGGTCTCCTAGTTGACAGAGAGCACCGTACAGTGGTCCCTTGTTTGCGTGGGGCATTTATAAGAATAGGCCGCACCGCCCCCTCCACGACACCATATGCTACAAAAACTAACACTAGATGATTTTTATTATTTTTTTTGTGTTAATCAGTGCGGTAGTTGACATGTAACGCACCGGTGCTCCTTATTGCAACAAAGCACCATACGGTGTTTTACACTATTTGGGCGATGCGTTTATAAGACCACCACGCATCGACGTCGGTGCGTACACCATGAAAAACACACTGGTTTCTTGATATATTTTTTTAACCTGAAAGTTGAAAATTTATTTATAAAATATATTAATGAATGATATGGTGCAGGTTTCATATGGATAAAGAAATGGCTGACAAGAGATTAAGTAACAAAAATACTGATAACACGTCAAGAAAAGAAAAAAAGGCAATTTCTTTGTAAATTCTTTACAAAAAATATTATTTTTGAACTATATGTAAGTTTAACTAATATGTATTGTTTACTATGTATCATGCAGAGCCACAAAATGACGAAGCTCAATAAGATTATTTCTGATCTAGGACTAGAAGAGCGTAAAATCTTGATGGAAAAATTGCAAAAGGATGAATCATGTGAATGAAAAAATACTATCAATCCAATATGAGTTTCTTTTTTTAATTTTCGTTAATAATATACTTAAAATTATTAGATAACATGTTTCAAACAATCTATTAATTCACATATGTTTAATGTTCTGCAGGATCCAACAACTCAGAAAATAAATGTTGTTCTAAGAAAAGAAAAAAAATAGAACATGCAAATGAAAATGAATTTCTCCTTAGCTCATTTGGAGTGGTGTTGGAGGTTAACGAAAGGGGGAAAAACTTTTACAAAAGTTTGAGGGATCTAATGGAACGAATATATAGACGTTCTTTCCACTTACAATACAAAAATCAATCCAATTATTCCAAGAACCAAATTTTATCTAAACTATAGGAAGAGTTTCTAGAGAATTGGTCAATGAGACATGTCATACTTTTAATAGCAAAAATGTACAACAAAAAAAAAAAAGGAATGAAAAAATAATATTCTTTTAGATGTTTTACTATAATCATTTATAAATATCACTTTTGTTATGTTTACTTTTCATATATCAATATAAAAATTAAATAGTTTATTGTCATGTTATATTTTCAGGAAGATTATGAAAATATCAAAAGATGAATGCGCTGATATCATAAATATGCCAGTAGAAATGTCCAAAAAGGTGTACAATGAGATGGTCAAAGAAATGCACAAAATTGCATTGCAGGAGGAACCATCTCAACAATAACGTGCTTCAAATGTAATATGTAATCATTGAATTTTTCGATCATTAGGTACAATAAATAAACAATTTAGCATTAAATATGAATTTTCAAGTATTTTCTTGCAGAAAAGAAAAGAAAATGGAACCAATTCAGCACATAAAACAGGACGAAAATGAAGAAAAGGGTTGATATCTAAGTTTGTGAGTAATTGTCACTTCCTTATAACAACTTAACTAGATTTCATTTTTGTATATTTTTAGTTGTTTTACAAAAATCATCATTGAATGTCTTCAAACAGGTGCTAACATACAAAGAAGAACCATCAGACGAATTGATTGACATTAGGTTAAATATGGGTTGTGCATATATGTTGGCATATCAGAAATTAATTGTGGAATTTGTAAGCATCTATCGATCTTGTTTTACTTAGCTCCGTCTATAATTAATAGAACAAATAAATCTTTTATATTAAATATATTATTTGTTATGGGGTATAAAACTTGCAGGAAACAAAGTATGGAATTGCGCCAACAGATGAAATCTTGAAAGATGGCATAGAACATGGTTTTGAAAGAATGTGTATAGTTTATGAGTCAATTGTTGCTATCCATAAAATTGCAATCTTCAAGAATTAACACTGCTCCGATACCATGTATAAATTATATAACATATGCATTATATATCCATACTCTCCTGATCTAACAATATCTAACTTCTTGCTAAATACAAAATCCTTCCACTGTTAATCTTTTGCGGAAATTGTAAACTCAATTTCAAACACATGAAGCAATAAAAACAATCGCACATAACACAGTTGTTTAACAGGAAAGCCTGAAGCTGAAAACCCCAACTATCATATATTATGTATCATGGAGATCATGTAACAATCTCATACAAAGCTTAGTACATCAAGCTCTCGGTACAATTAATAGTCACACACTAACGAAGAAATGCCAAATCCATGCAACGGTTATGCCACACGATAACTGCCCCTTCTTGTGATCCCTGCTGAAGAATAGCTCTGAATGAATTCGAGTTACCCTTGCCTTGACTGCGCAATCTTCATTGGCAACTCCAATGTGTGTGTGATGCAATCAATGCATCACTATAGTCACAACAGATAGTCCATCTCACCCTTTCACCTACCTATCCATTGGGTCTCCACTAGAACTGACATGCACTGTAGTTAATTGTTGTATTTGTTCAGTTGATTAATGAGTTAATATTTGTGAATTAATTAACTAATTAATTCACTCCACTCTCAGTAGTGTATCATTCAGTTAGACTAGATACAACTAACTCAACTGAGTTAAAATTAATAACAACTCCATGAACTACTCTTCCAACTCTATCATAACTTTTCCACTTCAGTTCTAACTGAGTTCTCCATGCATGAACCACCAGTAAACCCTAGGAATTGCGTAATTCCTTCAGCCCACTGATTTGCCAAATCTGTATACTAAAATTAAGTGCTCCAAGAGAATAAGTTGATATTTAGAGTCTGATTATTATTAAGGGCTAATAATAATCGACACATCTATTTTTTGATCGACGATCTATAAATGGACTTCGCCCAATCTTCTAAAAATAGAATTTCATCTATCAATCCAACTTGACCAACCATCCACAAATAGCATCCTACAACTTCTGAAATATGATCACCATGTCTAAAAATATACTTGCACCTAAAAATAGCCTGTGGGCCCACTTAGTGAAGGTGATTTATTTTCACTAAGCTTCATCATCTTGTTGAATCTCAACAAACCCCACGACCAATTAGAATGGCCATGTGCGTTGTATCACCAACAGTGCACCCGATGCGGTTTTATACCTTGACGGCCCGATCCATGCACCTTCAACCGTCCCGGGCCACCATCTAGATGACACGCACCAGTGTATTGACACCTTAGTAGCGCACTGATGAAAAAAACATCTGAAATAACCTTCGGCCGCCCAGGTTTTTTAGTTGTGTTGAAATTCCGTTAAAATCTCCGCAAAAACTCCATAACCGTAAACGGATGTTGTAGAAAATGTGTTTTTGACAATTTTGGCCAATTTTATAACACTAAAAAGCTCCTTTATAACCTCCGCTAGAGGGTATTTTCCTTGTAGTGTGTTGAGGAAGATTGTAGATGAAATATGTCTTCTTCTGCAATACGCATTTGCAGTACACATCTGTTCAAATATGATGATGCCAATATATCTTTTGCAGCCACGGTTCACCTTTACTACCAGATTACACAGTAATTTTGTTGCATATTCAAGGATGTCTTTGCACAGAACTTGGTTCATAGGCCAGCCTCTCATACTTTCTTATAAGGGATTCTCAAATTCACCCACATACCACTGTTACATAACTTTTAGGTGTAACACATGCTTGAGGAAGACTAATGGTTAGAGCTTGATATATCTAATCTCTGTGGTATACACTTATGCCAAAAGTGTCTATGCATCCAAGGCCACAAGATAATATGATACCCATTGATAATCCATGTGGTAATTTTAGTTCGAATCGCACAGACAACCATAGTTACGATACCCTTCATACTCTCAGTTATTTTCATTGAGCTCTCCTCTGTTCTCAACAACAATCAACAATATACATAATCTAATTTTGACATCATTAACCTTTTGTACTGGTAGAGATGCGAGATCAATCAATTGTTTTATCACAATGCGTTTCAGGAATACATTTATTTAATTGGAGTCTCAAAGACAAACTGTTCACAGTTTTATCATTCATTTATCTGCTTACCTCCAAAACAAAAACATGTCCAACTTCAACGCAAGCTCAGCACATCAGTAATGCTTGCTCCAATACCAACGCTGCTCCAATAATAATGCTTGGGTGCTTCCTAGAGCATCTCCTCTTTGAGTTCAGTATAAGCATCCTTCATTTAGTTCTTTTGTTATTAAATAAATATACACAGCAAACTGATGTTATGACAACTCATGAGAATGTTAGAAGGCATGTCACCACGGAATGTTTTGTTCTTTTGTCCCTTGTTTCTTGATGATAGAGATATGTGCTAGACTTTTGATGAATATGTAATCACTACAAGTCATAAGCCCTTGATGTTGATGTGAAAAATGAGTTCAAATAGAGCTTACACTTTATCGTAATATTAGACAATATCTTTCAATCTAAAAGGCCCAATGTCTTTAATACTGAAAAGTTACAGATTTAAACATAAAACCCTCGAGGTTTGATACATTTCATGCATTGGACAATCTTACTATCAACTATACACTTTTATTTATGACACAAGGGGGTATGTAGTTCAATGATCAACTCTCTGCAATGGTGAAATATTAATTATTCCTTTTTGCTGAAGTAAGTTTTAGATGAATCAATAATAGACTCTTGACCTTCAATAGTAATATTAACACAACTAACCCATAATACTTCAGACACTTCAACTGTTCTATCACCATGTTCTTCGGGAAACATCTTCAATTTGGCTACTTGAAGTTTCATCAGACAGACTTCAACAAGCTTATGGATGACTTAAGAAAAAGGCCTTGAAAGTATATCAATACTGACTTTAAAAGGCGGACATTCATATCCAAGACTGCGTGATTCTTCAATGCTCAATATAACACATCAACGGACATAAGATAATGATGCTTTGACATTTTACTGACCTTTCCATTCTTTGATAACACATCTCGACATTCTCCAGCATTTGCAACTAGAAGATACTTTGCACTAATCAAAGCAACCAGAACTTAATCCACACATATTATAATGTTCATAATGCTAGGACTACTTCCTTTATGTATTTCTACCATACCACCACCATGATGCATACCATAATATTCTAATCCTGAGGACCTGTATCATACCACTGCTCCAATAATAACACTTGGGATGCATATTTGTAATGAAATAATGATAATAACATTTTTCTTATTCATCCTCCTTAAAATAATTTTGTTACATTATCAACACTTTCAGTGAGACACACAGTGTAATCATCCTCTTAGTTTCCAAGTTCATGAATGATGTTCCCTTTACCACCATGGATGCTTGTTGCTTTCTCTTCTTCCATCAACCTGTTGGCTATTGAATGCTTCAAGTGTCCTTCTTCCTCTATATTTCCTTGCTAAAGGAATTGTCCTTACCCTTTGTTGGGAGGTATAAATGCTAGATTTACACCCGCATTTAAATTTTCAAACCGGGGGGGGCGTAAGACTTAGAGACGTAGCACAATATATGCTAGAATATGGCATCAGGGATTTGTCCAATCAAAACCCTAGAACTAATGCAGAAAGGTAATCATGCGGGAAAAGAAACAAGACATTTCAAGAGAACACACTGCAAATTAATTCTCTATGCAGGAAATAAATGATGCAAAACTTCTTAATCAACTACAGCTACACTTGCGAATATGAAAGCATGAAACAAATAACTATTTAAAATCTATACTTAAAACACTTCTTCCGAATGATGCTTCAAAATATGTACTTAAAATGCTTCTTCCAACTGATGCAAGTACCGTTGCTAGAAAAAAATCATAAGCGTATGGAAATATTCAATTCAAACTTCTAAATTATTGAGCGAGGATATCTTCAAGAGTACTCTTGGACACTTTAATTATGTTAAAAATGTATTTAAACTTAATCTTGGTATTAAACAAATGTGATTTCCTTACAATCCCCAAACCAATTCATATAATAATTTAAACTGTTTATAAGTGCCCAATAATATAAATAATGAATTAGATGAAAACCTTGTTGATCTTATCCCCGTCTTAAATCCCTGCTACTTAATATATATTTATAAAATAACTTGAACAGGGAAAGAAAGAAATTGAGAAAAAGAAGCACTTAATAATTGATACTCTATTTAATTTTTGGAATAGAAATAAACTCTAAATTAACACCAGCAATAAATTTATCTAGCCTATGCAATTAAATGTAAAGGAAATTACGATTTGGAATTGCAGTGTTCAAATAATTTTAAATTCGTTGATTGCAATGTTCAAAGAAGTTTAAATTCGTTGTTGGACAATTCATGAAGTCTCCCTTTTTAACATTAAAACAACGAACATGTAAAATCCCATAATTAAGACTACTTATAAATGACCAGATAATGTCAAGTTAATTTCATATTCTGTTATAAATCCCTCTACAATCAAAAATATATTTTGTTAAACACAACAAATCATAATAATGAGAAACAAAAATAAAAGAAATGTCGGCTAACTAATTGCATTCAGAAATAAATTCTAAAGTATCGGCATCAGTGGATTCATAAGCCAAACCTGCATAATCAAATAGCAAAAACATTGCAAAAAAATGTAAATCACACTCACACATGATGCGGGAATGAAATGCAGTAAAAGAAATGAATAAATTCTAAACAATCTAAGCAGTGAGCTGACTGATGGGCCCGATCATCTAGCTCGATCTTCCTGAAGAGAAACTACATTAACACACCAATCCATAAATTCAAAACAACCTATTAATGTACATTAAATGTTGAATCATATTATTAATGGAATCACGTTACAAAAATTGAATTACACAAATATTTAATTAAATCAAATGCTACAGATGTAACATTGGGCTTTAGTCCATAATCGAGCTTTACTGCAATTTCCAGCTTGCTCCTATCCTCTACGATCCTAGCCTCAGCCTACTTCTATGCAGAACCCTTCCCCCCGGTTCTTCAATGCGCGGTGCTCTATTATATAGCAACAATGCTGCCTCTGAATAAATGGATCTATCGTTACATTGTATGTAATTTTAGAATACAAATCGATTGAAATCAAAACAAAAGGATTTGTTTCCAATCGGGGTCGAGTCGGTGATCTTCTTCTAGAAGAAATTTGACAACGCATTGCTGGCTGAGGCATCATCCTTTCCTCTTATTGGATCTTAACGCCATATTCCCAATCATTTGTTGGCAAGAAGCAATTGAAAAATCAATTGGTGGATAACCTTCTGTTTTCTTGTGATGTAGAAGCATGCCACGCACTCCATATCTTTTTCTCATGCCATCCCCTTCTCTCTATCTATTAGCAAGCTATTGGAACAAAGGAATAATGATGTTAGATACCTTCATGAAGACTTCCTCCTATTCTTCTGGTAAATTATCAATATCCATGTATAAGAGGTTTCTAAATTCGATTTAGACCTGTCAAATTACAGCATGAATTTTTCAATGCCCTTTTTCAAATTGTTACATCAATCAATAGCATTGCTATACCCACATAAATCCTTGCTTCTGGCCATCATTGGCATCCTTTTGTGCTTGCTCAAGGGTCTGAGTGTTTAGACATCATGCAGTGACTGGCCTAGTTTCTAGGCACTCCCTTATTCAAATCATGAAGGTTCTGCTCTAAAATCCATTTGTAGTATTGTTTCTGAAAAGGAGTCACCAATTCTTAAAAATTCCTTCTATCTTTGGCGGAAAATATTTCTCAACATCTTTATTACACTAAAAATGTTGATGTTAAATTTTTTTCTTGATCATATTGCAGAGGAAAGCTCACTTCACAGCAACTTGGCAGATGCAGCCATGTTTTTCAACGCAAGAACAACTTCATCATACTTCTTGGTTTTCAAACCACGATGAAAACCCCAATCTAGATTTACCCATAGGATGTTTGTCTCTAGCGCATAGCTCTCAATCTTTGTCATTGAGCCCAAGTTGCTGCTTCTTTCATGGGGTGAATCCGTACTCAAATGCATTCCTGCACCAGACTTATTCACCTGCCACCAAGAAGACATTTCATTAATGAAATTTACACACAAAACACTCATCAAATTAACTAATAAGAAGAACTTATAAATAAATAGTTATTGTCTCTAAATGCCTCTAATCATCAACTTAAAAGAACAAAAACACGAGGTACAAGGATATAATATTTTGATAAAACCCATAAAGATTTGGGCAAAAATGCAGCTCAACATCCCCCCACGCTGAACTTCTTGCACATCCTCATGCAAGCCAAACCTTTAAACTATAAAACTATGAAAGAAGGCAGGGAAAATGTTCGAAGATAAAATTATGCTTCCGATAAATGCCAGCAAATATTTCAACAAGTAGTATCGATTGCAGGAATGTAACAAGATCAAGTACCGAAAGTAGACATTATAGAGAAAAGATTATGGCACATACATGTTACCTTGTCCCAAATGAATTGCATGTTTTGTTTCTGCCCAAAGTCTTATGATAAAAATCAAATTTTGTTGAAAAGGTGCAATTTCAAAAGACTACCACAAGATTCCTACACCTACTATAACAATCTTGTGCCTAGGTCATGCAGCACATATTTAGAGGCAACCACCATCAATACACATTGCTTCCAATCAACACCTTGTGAAGAAACACCATTGAGTATTTCATCACTCCAAATCAAAATGAGTTATAGTTCCAGAGAAGGGAAATAAAAGTAAAGCAATATGACACTTTCCTGGACCAGTTAGAAACCTCTTTATTGAACACTCTAAATGTCGTTGTCATCCGAATTCAAAACTGCATTTCCTCTTAATCTAGTACAAAGAATAGCCTTCACTAAGGGTACCACATCATTAAAGATTCTTGATTTTTGAAAAGTAGAACTCAAGGCACTATGTTCAAATCATCTTAAAACCATTGTCCAAGAAAAGGATGAGTTTTAGGGAAAGAGAAGGATAACCAAGCAATTCATTGTATGCAATTAACTTTAATACCATAGACATGGCTCTGCTGATCGCAAGTGTCCACAACCTCGGCAGGGATGTCTTTTGACCCAGCAAAATGTCTTTGTCCCACTTACTAGATATAGATTTAGAGTTAGCTTATTTGACTTTTAGATGAAGACCATTGTCCTGGCTTGGTAACTAGCTGATGGCAGTGCCACTCACAAGAAGTAACATGGATGAACAGGTTGGCTCGTGATGAGACCTCCTGTTTTCTAGCTTTTCTGCTGAAAGCCATTACTGTGGCTTGGTGACTAGTAGCAGTAATGTCATGCATGTTAGGTCTCATGATTGTGGTAAGTCAGCTCATCACGAGACCTCCTATCCTCCCCTAAATCTTTTGTAAGCTTTGATTATGATTAACCTTAAAGTTTACTTAATAAGTAGGGAGACAGATCTACTCCTTAAGAGTACAGGATGGCGTGAAAATTTTTTAATGACTAATCATTGTTGGCTAATTCCTCTACCCTAAAGACTTATTGAAGATATACCAGATAATGACTGAAAGATTCTTTTGAGTTCAAAATGTTAGTGTTCTCATGAATAGATTATTATGATCTTTATAATAGTGGTCCACCATAGGGGCTTTCCAATAGTACCTTCTAAGGGAAACTAAAAATATATATCTTAGATGACAACGTATTGGAGTGATTAATCATGGTTACTTTTGCAAAATCATGAGGTATTAGAGTGAATAGTACTCAACAAGATTTGTCACAAATGTGTGTGTTAAAAACTAATGTGGATCAAAAGCCATTTCAATGGCTAAGATTTAAAATTAAAAACCCTAATAGCATTATAACAACTTTATTATTTTTCTACCCTACCCTACACTAAGAAGTAGAAGACTCCTAAGTTTAAGTATAGGAGTACTTCCAATGCATCCATGTGCGCAATAGAAGGATAATCCTACTCATGCTCAAATTTGAAAAATATATGCGAGAAAATACTAGAACATGAGGTACCAGCTCCACTAACTGATGTTGTGCTACTAATTGTCGAATGATAAATAAGGAGTGGATGTTGATAGTCATTTGGAACCAAGATTCTATGGGATCCGTATACTCTTGGTCACTTGATTGATGAGTAACATTTAGTGCATCATGAAAATCCTCCACATTTCTTTGTTTGTCTTCTAAAGTGAAGGTGAGATCATATAGATGTTCTACTTCTTATGGATTATCCTCATCATGCATGATCCACAGCTTCTCGGCCCCCTTAGGAAGATCTTCTAGATCTTCATGAGCCTTCTCTTCCAGAGGAATAGACCTTTCCCTAATTGATGCCAAAATATGATCTTTCTATGAAGTAGAGACTCTAGCTTCTGCTAGAATTTGAGATAATTCTTAGAATAACATCACACTTCCTACCATTTTCTTACTAGCTGGAAAGCATCAAACTTAAAATCTTCGTTTATGGGAAACCAAAATTTGGAGTGACCCCAAGCAAAAGCAGATGTGTGGCTTTTCACTCGCGTCTTACTGTCATCTCTTCCCTCTAGTTTCCCTGCGAAGGTAAAAGTGAAAAATCAACTTCAATTGCAGTAACGAAAACAATCCACACTTTGCAGAAAAGAAAATAACACTTTGCAGTAACGAAGATCACACTTTGCAATAAATAAAATCACACTTTGCAATAACAAAAATCACTCATTTGCACGAAATAAAACCTAGACTATGAGCTTTCTGGCAATACCGTCTAGTATGCTTCAGCAAGCAAGGGGAATCTTATTAATCTAAAAATTTGATTGTGAAAGGAAGCATAACAAATCCTTATCCTACAATGCCTCCCCGCCAACAGCCCCAAAATGTTGGGAGGTATAAATGCTAGATTTACACCCACATTTAAATTGTCAACTCGGGGGGACGTAAGACTTAGAGACGTAGCATAATATATGCCAGATACAGCCTTCGAGATTTGTCCAATCAAAACCCTAGAACTAATGCAGAAAGGAAATCATGCGGGAAAAGAAACAAGAGATTTCAAGAGAACACACTGCAAATTAATTCCCTATGTAGGAAATAAATGATGCAAAATTTCTTAACCAACTACAGCTACACTTGCGAATATGAAAGCATGAAATAAATAACTATTTAAAATCTATACTTAAAATGCTTCTTCCAAATGATGCTTCAAAATTTGTACTTAAAATGCTTCTTCCAGATGATGTAAGTACCGTTGCTAGAAAGAAATCATAAGCGTATGGAAATATTCAATTCAAAGTTATAAATTATTGAGCAAGGGTATCTTCAAGAGTAATCTTGGACACTTTAATTATGTTAAAAATGTATTTAAGCTTAATCTTGGTATTAAACAAATGTGATTTCCTTACAATCCCAAAACCGATTCATATAATAATTTAAATTGTTTATAAGTGCCCAATAATATAAATAATGAATTAGATGAAAACCTTATTGATCTTATCCTCGTCTTAAATCCCTACTACTTAATATATATTTATAAAATAACTTGAACATGGCAAGAAAGAAATTGAGAAAAAGAAGCACTTACTAATTGATACTCTATTTAATTACTGGAACATAAATAAACTCTAAATTAACACCGGCATAAAATTTATCTAGCCTATGCAATTAAATGTAAAGGAAATTATGAAATGGAATTACAGTTTTCAAAGAAGTTTAAATTCATTGATTGCAGTGTTCAAAGAAGTTTAAATTCGTTGCTGGACAATTCATGAAGTCTCCCTTTTTAAAATTAAAACAACGAACATGTAAAATCCCAGAATTAAGACTACTTATAAATGACCAGATTATGTCAAGTTAATTTCATATTCTGTTATAAATCCCTCTACAATCAAAAATATATTTTGTTGAACACAGCAAATCATAATAATGAGAAACAAAAATAAAATAAATGTTGGCTAACTAATTGCATTCAGAAATAAATTCTAAAGTATCGACATCAGTGGCTACATAATCAAATAGCAAAAACATTGCAAAAAAACGTAAATCACACTCACACACGATGCAGCAATGAAATGCAGCGAAAGAAATGAATAAATTCTAAACAATCTAAGCAGCGAGCTAACTGATGGGCCCGATCATCCAGCTCGATCTTCTTGAAGAGAAACTACATTAACACACCAACCCATAAATTCAAAACAACCTGTAAATGTACATTAAATGTTGAATCATATTATTAATGGAATCACATTACAGAAATCGAATTACACAAATATTTAATTAAATCAAATGTTATAGATGCTACATGGGGATTCAGTCCATAATCGAGCTTTTACTCCAATTTCCAGCTTGCTCCCATCCTCTGCGATCCTAGCCTCAGCCTACTTCTATGTAGTCCCCTCCCCCCCGGTTCTTCAATGCGCGATGATCTATTATATAACAGCAACGTTGCCCCTGAATAAATGGATCTATTGTTACATTTTATGTAATTTTAGAATACAGATCAATTGAAATCAAAACAAAAGTTTTTTTTTCCAATCCGGGTTGAGCCGGTAATCTTCTTCTAGAAGAAATTTGACAACACATTGTTGGCTCAGGCATCATCCTTTCCTCTTACTGGATCTCAACGCCATATTCCCAATCATTTGTTGGCAAGAAGCAATTGCAAAAGCAACCAATGGATAACCTTTTATGGTCTTGTGATATAGAAGCATGCCACGCACTCCATGTCTTCTGCTCACGCCATCCCCTTCTCTCTATCAAGCTATTGGACCGAAGGATTAACGATGTTTGATACCTTCACGAAGACTTCCTCCTAGTATTTTGGTAAATGATCAATATCCATGTATAAGTTTTTTTGAAATTCGAGTAAGACCTATCAAATTACTGCATGAATTGTTCAATGCCCTTGTTAAAATTGTTACATCAATCAACAATGTTGTTATACCCACATAAATCCTTACTTCCGGCCATCATTGGCATCCTTTTGTGCTTGCTCAAGTGTTTGAGTGTTTAGACATCGTGCAGTGACTGGCCTGGTTTTCACGCGCTCCCTTATTCAAATCATGAAGGTTTTGCTCTAAAATCCATTTGTAGTACTATTTCTGAAGAGGAGTCACCAATTCTTAAAAATGTGTTCTATCTTTGGTGGAAAATATTTCTCAACATCTTTATTGCACTAAAAATGTTGATGTTAAATTGTTTTCTTGATCATATTGCAAAGGCAAGCTCACCTCGCAGCAACTTGGCAAATGCAGCCATGTTTGTCAATGCAAGAACGACTTCATCATACTTCCTGGTTTTCAAACCACGATGAAAACCCCAATCTCGATTTACCCACAAGATGTGTGTCTCCAGCACATAGCTCTCAATATTTGACATTGAACCCAAGTTGCTGCTTCTTGCATGGGATGAATCCATACTCAAATGCATTCCTGCACCAGACTTATTCACTTGCCACCAAGAAGGCATTTCATTAATGAAATTTACACACAAAACACTCATCAAATTAACTAATAAGAAGAATTTATAAATAAATAGTTATTGTCTCTAAATGCCTCTAATCATCAACTTAAAAGGAAAAAAACATGAGGTACACGCATATAATTATTTGATAAAAAACATAAATATTTGGGCAAAAATGCAGCTCAACACCCTTCCTAAACTTTTAGTTGTTCTTATTCTAAGCAACTCTTCTTTGACAACTCTTATGGGGACTTTTTATGAACTCATCCCCCCCTGGGATGTTGCTTCTTGTCTGTCACTAATTGGATATCTTCTTTGCTTCCTAGAGCAACTCCCCCTGAGACTATGATGGATTCATAATGTCATTAAAGTAACAGGCTCCCCCTTTTTATTCTTCTTTCATACTTTGTTGGGGTTCCTCATAATGTCTGCATTTCTTTTTTATTCACAATTTGGTCTGACTTGATTTGATTCCATCATCTGTCTAGAGTCCTTTAATGTATATGGCAACCTGCAGTCATTTGCTTTGTGTCCGAGATTGTGGCACACATAACATCTTATTTTACCTAGGTACGTTTGAGCTGATGTATAACATTTTTACTCCTTTTTTAACATAATTTACATTCAACAAGTTTATGTCCAAATTCATTGCATGCATAACAGTAGCCATGGAAATGATTTGTGTACCTAGTGAAAGATTGTCCTTTCCATTTGCTTGCTTGAGGGGTTCTTCTCATTTGCTGCATCTTTTGCTAGTTAAAATTGATTTGGTTTGTCTTACAATGTGCTGCTATATGTCCAGGTCTATGGAAGGTAAAACATGTAATACTTCTCACAGGAGGAAAGAACCTCCTTTAAGATCTTTTGAACTTGTTCAATTCATCTTCCGGAACAATTGAGCATTTTGCAACTGCTTGCTTCTTCCTTCCATTATTTGTCACTTGATGTTGCTACTTGTTTTTGTTTGTTTATTTACACATCAAGTTTTTGCTGGCTTCTACTTTTTTGGATCCTTTCTGAGCTGCTTCATCATCCCTTTCAATGTCTGCCTTCTTTGATTTCTCCATGGAGGCAATCTCATCTTTGAGCCGCTTACACAACCTGCTCCTTTCTTCTATCAGTCTTATAGCTGAAATAATCTCATATTGATGAGAGTTATCATTTTCCTTTATTACAACTTTCACAAAAAGTAATAGCTTTCTTATCCACTGCCTTCGACTCACTGGATTCTCCTTCATATCCTATCCCAGCCTTTACAATAGGATATCTTTGTGCATTTAATATCTTGTCCAATTGTTAAACACCTTTTAATTGTTGAATGTTCATTGTTACATCAGTTTGAGCCTTTTCTAATTTCTTCCTCAGACTCACCACCTCTTCTTCTAATATTCGACATTCCTGACTTTTCTCTCTTATTTGATGCAATAGAATGTCTTCTACTTTCCTTGATTCTTCTAGATAAATCTTCAACTTAATAAAATCTTTAGAGTTTGGTTCTTCCTTAACATATTTCAGAAGGATTTCCTTCTGTTTTCTAGTCTTGAGATTGAGTCTATCGATTTCCTTTAGGGAACTCACCAACTCCCCCTGAAGGTCTCCCTCACCTTCTTCTTCATATTCCAGAAGATCATATTCAATATAATCCATATCCATTAGTGCGAATTCTGAGATTCCATCTTCATCTGGGGATTCATTTGAGTTTTCAAATGCACTGCTATCTTGCTGGGAAAAAAACGTTTTTCTCTTAAATTTCTCCCCTTTCTTCATATTATAGGATTTTTTTTTCTCTTTCCCTTCAGAATGATTCTCTATTATATTATTGGGACATTTTGAGCCATAGTGCCCCACTCTTCCACAATTAAAGCACTTGAATGGAAGTTTACCTTTGTACTTGCATGTGCCTCTATCTAATCTTCTGACAAATCTGGCTTCTTCTTCATCAGAGCATGAGCATGTACCTTCCTTCTCTTCTATGCATTTTTTTCCTTAAAGGAAACCTCCCTCATGTTTGACTTCCCTTTAGGAAGTCTCATCTCATATGTTGTTAGGTTCCCAAGTAATTGGTTTCTGGTTAAGGTTTCCCAATCTGTTGTTTCTTCTATGGCAGACACATTAGGATTAACCCCGGATGGTAGAGATCTCAATATTTTCTGGACTACAACACTTTCTTTAATTTCTTTTCCTAGGCCTATCATGATATTCACAACTTCTACAACTCATAAGAAGAATGCAACTATATATTCGTCTTCATTCATTTTTAAGTTTTCAAACTGAGTTCTATGTGCTTGAAGTTTGGCCATCTTCACCTTTGTATCTCCCTCATGAATATTTTCTAATGTATCCCAAATTTCTTTGGCAGTCTTACTTTGCATTACTTTGATAAATTCTAACTCACTTCGGCCACTCAAGAGTGCATTCACTGCTTTTGCATTAGCTATGAAAAAAAATTTGGCTTCTTTTTTAGCATTTGTTTCCTTTAATGCATATTTTTATTCCACAACAACCCAAACTTCTACTCCAGGAGACATTAAGTATGTCCTCATTCTTATTTTCCAGAAAGCATAGTTTGTGCCAATAAATAAAGGGGATTTATTTGTAGAGCATCCTTCTAAGCTAGCCATTTTGGGGACTAAGGAGATTCCTTCCGGTGGTTAAACCGTTACTGAAGGAACTGGCTCTGATACCAATTGATGAACCCTTAGATAAACTAAGAGGGGGGGTGAATCAATTTAGTACATTCCTAGTCATTAATACTCTTTTCATTCAACTCATTAACTACTTCATTTTATAAGCAAGTTAATACATAATGAATCAACAAACTGAATGTGTGGAAAACAAGTAATTAAGTAGAATAATACATCACATCAACACATAGTCATCAAGCACATAGACAACAGATATAAGTGGAAACCCATAAGGGAGAAAACCACATATTATTATTGTTGTGGTGCAAAGGCAAGCTCCAACTCCCTCTCACCACTTATTTTCTATAGGCTCCAACCTACAGGAGGCTACTACCTCAAATTCTGCAAGCTACAACTTGCAAGGAAGCTCCAACCCCCATCTATTTTCTACAGGCTACAACCCACAGGAGGCTCCTACCTCAACCAGCTCCAATTGGACATCTATCAAGCTACAACTTGAAATGGAAGCACCAACTCCCATGTATTTTATGTAGGCTACAACCCACAGGAGGCTCCTCCCTCACCCGGCTCCAACTGGAAAATTATCAAGCTACAACTTGAAAGGAGACTACAATCCCCTCACTCAACATGAAACTAAAATGTTGATTTTACGGATATCAGCTCTGTTATACTCCTCCATTGTTGCCTCTTCAGCCTTCATATCTACTTCATATCAGCTCCTGATGTGCACAGCATCTCTATCAACTCTCTCTTATTCTTCCACTCTCCAACCTCCTGCAGCTCTCTTACAATCTTTCGCTCTCTTCCATTCTGCAACTTTCTAACCTTTCTATCCACTCTAATATTACATCTCTTATACATATAACTCCCTGACTATTTTCATTCTACACGGAATACGAAGTGAACAAGCTTGACCCTATGCCTTCCACCCATTCGATTCCTCATTCTTCAGTTCAAGTTATTACATCAAAAATAATCATTACAACACTCATGGAGTTTTGCCTATGCCTATGGAGACTTGCCATTGCGTCACAAACAATAAAAAAATTAATTAATACATTTACATTTAAAACAATATTCACTCAGTCCTCTCAGCTCTTTGCTCGTTGTGCATTTGTCTTTTCTGTTGTTGTCGAGCCTTTTCTATTTCTGTTGTTACATTCAACACAGTTTTGCATAACTGTCTTTTTGGCTCGACTTGAACAAATTGTTGTGTTTCCAACTGTGCCACCATATGCTCCTTTTCCCTGACTCTGCCTCTTTTGCTCATGCCCGCAACGTTCAACCTTCACCTGCTCCTTTGCTCTGTGTCGGGTCACTTACTCGAGTCTCCTACTGCGTTTAGACTTTGTTATTAAACGACCGCACTAACCTTGCACGATTATCGAGTCACTTGCCCGAGTCTTTCCTCTTGTGTTTAAACTTTCCTTTTAACTCACTGCCGCAACCGCATACAACACTCTTTTGCACGGGGTCGGGTCTTTTTACTTACTCGAGTCTTTTCTTGCGTTCAAGCTTTCCTTTTTGTACACCCAAGTGAACTCTCCATTCAGCGTTACTTCTTTGTAAACAAGCGTAACCACATTAAACCTGGACCTGAAATATATTAATATTTACCTCTGTACGATATCGCGTTCGGTCACTTATCGCATTTCGACGTTTCCTTTGTTTTACGTTATAATCCTCCTTTACTCTCCGATGCGATTTAACAAAGGGAAAACCCATACTCCCAGACTTGAAATCCTTTAGGCTTCAGCGTTGACCTGCATCACGTCCGCTTCATTATCACACTTCGGAGTTCTCATGTGTTTCTTGTTACGCATAGATCTTCCAAACCCGGATGCAATTTCTCAAAGGGAAACCTTATACCTCCATATTTGAAATCCTTTAGACTTTTGCTTTGAAACTACATCGCATTCGGTACTCTTATCGCATTTCAATGATCCTATGTATTATATGTTATAGCCGCCTTTCGTTCTCCTGATGTGATTTCTTAAGGAAATACACCTAACCCCGGACCTGAAATATATGATAATTTACCTTTGAAAATGCATCGCGTCGTTTCACATATCACATTTCGCATTTCAGCGATTCAACCTTGTTCTTATGATCTTCACCCTTCTGATCTTGCGATTTGCGATATGCGAATGGGTCCCACGCCGGACTTTAAAATATTTAGTATTTAAACTCTGAGAGGTATCGCATCCGGGCTCTTATCGCATTTCTCATTTCAGTGTTTCAATGTGATTCATGAGTGGTATCCCTTCTGAGCTTGCGATGTGAGATATGCGATTGGGTCCCACAGCCGGACTTTAAACCCTTTAGATTTTAGCTTTGAAGCTTATCGCATCCGATACTCTTATCGCATTTCGCACTTCAAAGTTTTAACATGATTCTTGAGCGCTTATCCTCTTGAGCTTGCAATGTGTGATATGCGGGCCAGGTCCATGTCATCGCCACATCATTTCCATGTCATTGCCATGTCACTTCCACGTAACTGCCACATCATTGCCACATCACTTCCACATCATCTCCCGCAATTCGCATTTCGCAATTTCTATGTCTCTAATGTTGTGTGATACTCCTTCCATTGCAATTTGTGATATGCAATTAGGCCTTCTGTTGCGATTGTGATTTGCGATATCTCCGTCGAACACTGTTCTGAACATGTTTTTCTGGAAATTTACTCGACTCTGCCCACAGAACTGCACGTGCTACACGCGCCTTTGTGCATTGTTCTGAACGCAAACTAACTGGACTCTACCCACACGTTCATGACTTTCTCCACTTATTGAATGCAATCATTACTTCTATTAGCACGTTCACGACTCTGCCCGCTCATGCACAACTCGACCCAAACTTGTTGCCTTTTCTCCTTGATAAAGCTTCTAATGTTGCTCCTTGCCTTTTTATTGCTCCTCTCTACTCCTTTGCCTTAATGATAATTCTGGTGTTGATCCATGCCTCTTTGTTGCTCCTCTACCTTACTCCTTTGCCTCTAATGTTGCTCCTTTGGCACTTTGCTACTCCTCTTCCTCTTTTCATCTCCTCCATTGTACTTTTGCCTTCTTTGTCTTATAGCTCCTTTATAATCCAGCTAATTCTGATCTACTCCTTTGTCCTTAATGATAATTCTAGTGTTGCTCCTTTCTGCTCCTTTGCCATCAATGACAATATTTTCAACACAAACTAGTTAATTGTTGCCAAAATTAGTAGTTTTTCCAAATTTGGAGGTCTGCCAATTAACATTTAGGTAGGGATTAGTGCTAGTTAAGCGCAGTTTAAGCTCTAACTTCACTTTAATTAATCCACATTTAATTAATGGATAAGCACATATTAAACATGGGTCAAGGTTAATAAAGCACGTTTAAGGTTAATTAACCTGCATTAACTCTGTGCTTAACTATTTCTCTGTTGGTGGTTATAGCATGTGGTCATGTGAAATGGGGGATGGCCCCCACCTTACCCCACTGTTACATTGGTTTGAATTCAAATATATGCGGAGTCCATAGTTTATTAAGAACCATGCCGTAGGCGAGACAGTAACGTGTTGTCTTGTGTGGTGGGAGGTCGCGGGGTCGAACCCCGGCGCCTCCACCTGGACCTGTCCCAAAATTTTTATACCACCATAAAACTTGGGGGGGGGGCATGTGGCAGCCTCCAAGCTTGCCACGTGTCATCACCCGATTGGCTCAAAATTCACCAAATAAAACTCGACACATCACCCCAAATACGAATGAATGCCATGATGTCAAGAGGAAGCTTCCCATTCGCCTGCAGAAAACGAAAAAATAATTGACCTGCACAATCAGGACGCGATGTCAGTAGTACAGATTGCTGATTGGGCATCTGACTGTCTTTTCTTTTTTTTAAATTTACCTATTTGGCAAAGCGGACAGAAGTTGTTTCCGGGAGCATACAGCGACCATTTTTCGTGAAACGAAGTGCGTCGGATTCAGAACCATGAGCACTACGCGGTCGTTCAGGTTTCAAGCCAATCTGAGCACTTGGATTTTTTAGCATAAAACTGAGCCCTTGATCACACATGTTTACCCCAATTGGTCAATTACTTAGGTAGATATGGGAGGAGGGTGTTACGTTATTGCTTAGGCCAACATGAGGAGATTTAAACTACGACTTATATATATAACTTGTGATTCCAACTGAAAAAACCTCTCCTCTGCAAGATCACGAGGGTTATTCATAGATTAGTCGGTCATGACTAGGGTTTTCTGAGCTTTGGCTTAGCCGATCTAGGTTCCCTATAAATATTCATAATACACCCAAAGAAACGTAGCTCTTATACCAATATGATTCTTAAATTTCCATGGATATTCCACTGGACAATTCATCAGAACAAATTTGATAAAACTATATTTAAAAATATGAAATCTACACTCTTAGGGTTTATTTTCTCTTTATATTTTTGGATGTGTAGATTATTTTTTATTGTTTATGCATGCAAATTAAAAAATTTGTAGAAAATAGATAACAAAAAAATAAAAATAAAAACACAAACATGATTTGATACAAGATATAATCTAGGAAACCCTTTTGGGAGAAAACATAGTTGGAAGGTGAGACCTCTCTACTCTCTTTCTGTGAATAGAAAATGGTTGCGAGTACAAAGAAGTAAGGCTTGTGGCCTGTGGGATACCACAATGGAAAAATCTGCTTTGTGTGCTCCCTCTTTATTCCTCTCAGCTATTCATATTGTCTATGGAACAAATGCACTTGAAAATAATGGAACCCATTCTCCTCTAAGTGACCTGGTTATAACGCAACCCGATAGCCTACTAGTGGTTAGGTTTGACTACCTGACCTCTTTACCAGAGTTACAATATGGACTCTTCTAGAGAATTCTTCATCATAATCATGTGGCTAGCCCCTTTTCCATGATTTATGGGGGCTGATGTGGCATCCTCTCGAATTATGGTGGCCAAAACAGGAAGGTCAACTTATGAGTGGTGTAACTTTTGCGTACAAACTTCCATTAAGGTGATTCTTGCATCGTTGGAAAAAATATTTATGTGTAGAATACAAAAAAAGGTGTTGCATTAAAGGACTAAAGTTTTACCCCCAAAAAACATCATTTGATGCTTCAAAATGCTCCCTAGATGGTTTTAGACCCCAATTTGCCAAACTTGGTCCCACTAGTAAAATTGGTCTTGTGAGTTAATCCCTCCATTTTTTCCACTAGGAAAGCATCGAGATGGATGAAAAACAATATAATTATCCAGTCCAGATCAAGACTCCCCTAAGCCTCTAACAAAACTTAATTCCAAATTTCATTCAAGATCAAAATTACATCCCTCTACACCTACCACCTCTATTTGTACCATGTCATTAGCAATGTAAACATAATAAAATAAATAATAAAAACATGAAGATGTTGTTTGTCTTTTTTAATAATATTTAATAAAATCTCATAAACTCCCAATTCTCCTCTATAAAACCATCCATCTGAAAAGAGAATTATATATATATATATATATATATATATATATATATATATATATATTTGTAAAAACCCTTTTCTAAGACCACTCACTTTCAAGAAAGGAAAAAAGTAGTATTAAAATCTCTAGCAATGTTAACAATCGAGTGAGAGGGTGCTAGTGCATTGACCATAACTTGCACCAAAATTTGATGTACAGCTTAACAAAAAAAATTATTTAGATAAATCTGTATATATCATGGGTGTCTTATAAATGTTCCACACTTTAAATTTTACTACATATAAACACAAAAAAATAATAATATACAAAAATAAGATGATGAATATTAATGTATAATGGAATATCAATAAATATAGTTATAAGAGTTTTAATATTTTCATTTTACAATTAATTATTGAGAGATGTATAGTTATAAGAGTCTCAACTATTTTCATTTTATAATTGATTGTTGAGATATATTTTATAGTTTATGTAGCAAGGATCTATCAACTCTTTATTTATTTCCATGATATTGGGTAGGGGCTTGTATTAAAATGTGTTGTAATTAAACCATGTAATTGAAAATACTACAATATGTGGTAGGTCAATAAACCATATCTCTATTCTTCTTTTTCTACTAGTCCATGAATTTTAAAAACTTGATAGTTGTTCTTTTGCCCTAAGAAAAAAAAACATAATTTTTATTAAAGATAATGAAATTGCATTATGTAAACACACGAAGTGTTCTAAAAATAAAAATAAAATAAAAATAATAAAAAATAAAATTTTAATTTAAAATTTAAAAATTTAAAAAATTAAAAAATTAAAAAATTAAAAATTAAAAAATAGAAAAATTAAAAATTAAAAAAAAAAAATTAAAAAATTAAAAAAATAAAAATAAAAACAAAAATAAAATATAAAATATAAATAAATAAATAAATAATAATAAAAATAAATTAATTAATTAATTTAAAAAAAAAACAAAAACAAAACAAAACAAAAACAAAACAAAAAAAAATATCATGGAAAAGACTGATGTGGATTTTCTTCTTTTATTACTCTAACTCTGCGCACATCATTTTCCTAGGGGAAATGATTGAGAATTCCCATTGCTTCATCAATGATAGACCCAGGAGAGGAAGCCACATCTTTAAATATTGATCTATTTCAAGTGATCCATATTCCCAGCAAATAATCAGAGGCAAAGATTTATATGTACGAGAAGAAGGGAGAGAAATCTAATGCTTCTAGACATCTTCTATGGATGTACCAGTTCGTAAGTCGATTAAATCCTTGGTAGACGGACAATAAGACCATATTTGATGACCAAATGGACACTGGAGGAAAATATGAGTGATTGATTCATCCTCGTATTTGCAGAGGGAGCACCATCCTAGACCATGAAAGAAACATTTACAGAGGAAATCCCAAGTTGGAACTTTCCCATACATGATGCACCACAAAAATATTTGCTTTTGGCAGGCAATGAGATTTCCAGACAGAATTTCACCACCATTGAAGATTGATGGAATTGTGTTCAAAATTTATAAATATGTAACCTACCTTAGGAGAATTTATGCTAGACAGAGACATGTACCACACTAATTCATCCTCCTTATCAGATATTCTAATAATACCACGGCGTAAGGCTAGGAGGAAGTTTTGCCACGACTTGCTAAAGATATCAGGGATGTCCATTCCAACCATGGATTCATATTGTAGTAGTGGTTGGTTTAGCAATGTGACCCAACCTAGATATACCATGATCCTGTAGGAGCTCAATTAGAGGAGGAGGAAGGATATGATCTCTCACACTCCCATATCAGGGATCCTAACCAATACAAATTTTGACACCAGATCCCACTTTTCATGCCAAATGTTTGTGAATTGTCTCGAAGGTATTGATCAGGGTCCTCGAAATAATTAAGATGTTCCCCTTGGGCATATCCACACTATGATTCCAATATTCCACAAAGAGTGGACATATGTATTTTGCACTAACCACCAATGACCATAAACTCTGCAAGGACAATAAGCACCAACTACATTTAGTAGCCCGTGCATGAGAGAAAATGAATATGTTCTTAAGGACCCATCCCCCGTGAGCTTTCAAACAAGTGATTTTCTCCCAACCAACCCAAGGGATAGTAGGATCCTATTATTTTCTTAGCCATGAGAATTTGAAATAAATGTTCCCGATGCATTAAAGAATACATTTTGGAATCCAAGTTAGATGTTGGACACCTAATCCGCTAAGGGTTATGGTATGGAATGTGAATAGTCATTGGAGTCCAAGGGACCACTTGGAATATGAAAACCAAGGGTTATAAGACAATACATAAATATGTATATCATTATGAATAAAATGCATTCCACATTTATATTAATCTTTTCTCTCATTTGTGAGTGTCTAGCATGGTATCAGAGTCAGTGAATTTCTGCCCTAATCAAGTGTGAGCCATTGATTTTGTGGCATTTCTCTGCATGCCAGTTCTTCCATTAGACCTGCACTTTTGAATCTCTTTTAATCTAATTTGAGTTGAGTATCTGCCAGGTTTTTAAGCTAAATTTGAACTGCTAATATGCTCAACTATTTCTTTGCTTAGTGCTCCACTGTTGTCTTTGCAAAATCATTCCTCCTTATTCGCCCTCATATCACTACATGTTTTTTAGTTTGCCTCTGCGCCTTCTGAAACTTTATGTTATACCTTATCTCTTGACTGCTACAAACAACATTTTTCCATGTGAGGATCCCTGGGTTTGAAATTTCAAGGGTTTGAGTAAACATTCCACCTACCCTCAAATTAAAACTAGTCACATATGGCATTGGTCTTTGTTTTGAATGATTAATAAGTTCAATGCCATTGGAATAAAAAATTGAAAGCTTTGTTCAAATTGTAGAATCATGGTTTGGTTTAAATGGGCTTTATAATTAATACAATCATGTGGTGATCAGAATGGAAATGACGTGGATTCCAACCACAAGGATTCCATAATCGAGTACGATGGCTTGAGGCATAAATATTTTGGATTGGTTGCTTCAAGTAACCATCGATGAAACTCCAAGCATACTAGGTCAGTTGCATATGGAAGAGTGATTGGATTGGATTATCCATCATATCACACATTATTATTAGTAAGCGAGATATTGATATCCAGTCGAATCTAGTTACAAGAAAAAAATACATAGGAATTGTTCGAAAATATCAAGTGAAGTTGAGCTAACACGGTTTGTGTCCTGCTTTCAGAGGTATTTTGCTCCAGTCGAATTCACTAGTAATCAAACTCCCAACCTCATTCTTCTCTTTGGCTTCATGCACTGGTTGCATTGTCTCATGCATTGAAGTTGAATTATCTAGCATTTGTTGGTTCATGCTCACTAAATTATAAGGTTCGTGCACTTATGTTGAATAGTCTGCAGCTAAAGCAATGTGTCAAGTGCGTTGAGTAGTGAGTAATTTATGCCTGTCGTATCGGTATATATATATATATATATACATATATATATACCTTGTTATATGTTGGTTAATACTCTCTACATATATTTGTGACTATGGACTAGAAGAATAAATAACTTTTGTAGAGTCAAATTATACTTTTGGTTCACCCCTCGAGGAATAATAGCACTTTAGTGTTGTAGTTGCTTGGGAAAACTAAGTTTGAGAATATTTTGCAATGACATTATATCGTGACTGGGTGTTGTTTCTTCTTCATTGGTTCATAGTTGTGATCAATTTTTAAAGTTTAAGTTTGACAATGGATAAAATGGCCAGAATTAGTGAAGTACTAGAGTTCCTAAAAACTTTGATATTGTCTACTACTCATGATACAGTAAAATTAAGCAAAGTCACTCTCACAGACATTCAAACCTGTTTGCACAATGCACAAAAAAAGTTTTTTTTTTGCAGCTTGAGTCACAACTACAGCGATATGAGTTACAACAATGGAGTCATCATTCTGAATTGGTTTTTGTTTAGAACAATTTTTTGTTTGAGATTGATTCCCATCAATTTCCAAAAAGTGTTTTATTCAGTAAATTTAAGGTTGATTCAAATCTAAATCCCACTCTAGGAGCAGATTTTATTGAAGATGCCAAGGTTCAACCTGCCCTCCCCAAGCCCATCATTAGATCTTGGGAAGAAGTTGTCAAAAACAAGAATAAAAACATCTTGGATATGACATGGATGTTTCCTTCTAGACTATTCTAAGACCATTCAGTTTCAGAGTGTTGAGTTTCTTCAAGGAAGTTCATCTTCACCTATTCCAGATCTTGCACCTCCACATTCTCAACAGATTGTCAAATGTCAACATTGTCATTAGGTTGGCCATGTGAAAGATCACTCTTTCGATCTTCACACATGTGATCATTTTCATAAAAATACTCATAATTCAAACATATGCTTTAGATTCAAGACTCCTTCAAGAACAAAGATTCACTTTGGATGGATCGCTTCTTGGCAATGGGCTTCAACAACCAAGAAGATATTTCAACCATACTACTGAATCTATTCTCGAGTATTGAAATGTATTGCTATTGAGATTTCTTCATCTTCTCACCTTGTATCTAATGAGGGGGAATTGATGGTCATCTACAAGCTTCAAAGATACATTAAGCGAGCCAGAGCCTGTTGCCTGAGCCTGGAGCCAAAGTCAACCATACCCAGATTCAGAGTTGTAGCCAGAGGTAAAGAAATGCCTCATGAGCATGCATTTTTTTCTGGCCTTCCTTAAACCATAGCCGGTTGAGACCTCAATGGTATCCCTTTTCCGAACACTTCTTCTAGGAAAATACTTCAACTTCTAGCCAAATTTGGAATGTTCGGGGAATTGCATCAAGAGTTCCAGGTTAAGACCTTAATGGTCTCCCTTTTTAGAACATTAGGGAGGACTTCCACTAGCAAAAGACTTCAAATTCTAGACAGATTTGGAACTATTTCAAGAACTGCACTAAGCGTTCTAGTGTTGGTGTTCAGCCTTAAACCATCAACGGTTGAGACCTAGAATTCTCCCACCTTATACCATCATTTCAGAGAGCACAATCAACCAATTATTGCTATGCATTTTTTTGTATTTAAAATATCTTCTCGGACTCATGTATATCTCTTCAGATTTATGGGGGGGGATGTTGGACACCTAATCTGCTAAGGGTTATGGTGTGGAATGTGAACAATTATTGGAGTCCATGATACCACTTGGAATATGAAAAACAAGGGTCATAAGACATTCTATAAATATGTATATATCATTGTGAAAAAACTATATTCCACATTTATCTTAATCTTTTTTATCATTTGTGAGTGTATAATACCAAAGAAGACCAATAAATAAGAATGGATTCATAGACTGACTTGATGAGTACTAGACGCCCAACCCTAGAAATCCATCTATGATTCAAATTTTTAATGCGCTTCTCCACTTTTTTTATTAAGCAAAGCTAATCCATCTTACGATATGTGTTAGGTTTTAAATGAAAACACAGATATTTGATACCTTCATCCAACCTAGAAGGGACCATTGACAAAAAATTTAGTTTTCGTTGAATGTCAACAACCCCTATGTTGTAAACAAGAAGAGTGGATTTATGAAAGTTAATGATCATTCTACTAGCTTCCCCAAATATAAAAAATATATATATATATTCTTTAATAATTCCACTTCTTGAGGGGATCCGTTAACAAAGATTAGGATGTCATCAACAAATAAATATGTGTTATAGCCAATAACCTCAACACCATACATCCCTTGAAATCACCCCTTTTATTTTTTCTCCAATAAATGACGGCACTCATACCAACAAGAAATACAAGTACAGAGACAAATCGATGTAGATGGTACGTACATGAAAGGGGTATTGCACCATTTACCAACATCATGTTGGTTTCAATAACCTATCACCTATGATAGCACCGACTAAAATTAACATGATATGAGGAGGAAGCTGAGGTAACCAAAACTTGCCTCCTGGCCGTACGTTTTTGATAAGTTACCTTAAAATACCCATTTTGAGATTCAATAATTTCAAACTGGTGAATACTTTATCACAAGAACCTAAATACCTTGAATTTATCCACCTTAAAGAAAATTAAATTGTTCCTTCAAGGCTGTGCGTTAAAGAATAGCTTAAGCAAGTATGAAGGAACACCTATATATATATATATATATATATATATATATATATATATATATATATATATATATATATATATAAAGAGAGAGAGAGAGAGAGAGAGAGAGAGAGATATTTGTGGTGTGTGTGTTGAAAGCATCAAATCTTCTCGACGCTCCTTGGGTTAGGTACTGTCAACAAAACACCAAATGATCTGCTTAGGTATTTTCCTTAGATGTAAAACATCCTTTATATATATATATATATATATATGCAAAAAGATAAGATTATATTCTTTGAATTATGGGATTGTCCATTTTTGGAATAATGCAATGAAAGGAGATAAAAGCAGAAAGTTGTTCCACATTCCTCTTTGATTCTTCAACCACTCACAGCAGATCAGCTCAAAGCATCATATAGAATCATAAAAATCTAATACAAAGGGTATCAATATTCAAAAATCTTGTTCTTTGGAATATATTAGAATTTTTTTACCTCATTCAAATAATTCAAACATTAAGACCTATTTCAACATCGTTAATGAAAAGTGAAATGAAGGAAGTGCTAATAATTTACTCCAGTGAGAGTTTTCCTTTTCATGACCTTATATGGTGTTTTGTGTACGATTTCCATGTTGCAGAAAGAAGAGAATAGGAAGCATTGCCTTCCGTCTTTCAAGGACCAAACAGTATTTTCATTTTATGCCCTTTCAGCATGCTTGGAATAATTTCATTATTATCCTGTTCTTAAGTTTTGGAAGTTTGTTCTGCCTTTGAATCACCATTTAGTTTCTTTTTTATTTTATAAAATTTTTGCTTTTGGACTCAACATGAAAGAGACCATCTTTGTCAACTCTATCCAAAACTCTTTCATCCTAACCACAAGAACTCATGTTCAGTGTTCAATCCTTCGAAGCTCGCATTTTTATCCTTTTTTGCCAAGGCTCATTCTTTTGTTTTTTTTAATGCTTTAGGTTTTTCCGTAAAACGTTTCCCCGTCGCAGGCACCCGATGAGATCAAATGAAGACCAGTTCACTCTAATTGTCCAACAAGATTCATTTTGTTGTTGTGAGTTCATTTTAAAAGGAATTGCAGGTTTTTAACTTTGACCAAAGAAGATGCGATGATGTTAAACACCACCAACACTAACCTACTGTTTGATAAAACATAAAATTTATCTAAGGACATTTCTGCACCAAGAAGCGATCAAGTTTCGGTGATCCGCATCGACTTTATCTCTTATTACGCCTAATTTACCAGCCTGACAAGATCTAATATTAATGAGGGATCAAATAGTATCATCATTAAAGAAATCAATGAAAGGATTCAATATGCTCAACACTTAGTGATTCCAATAAAAAGAAAAAGAGAAATTTAAATCTTCTCCATTGATTAATAACGATATCAACAAGGATATTAAAGGCGATTCCTAAAATTTCTTTATTTAGATTGTATTTACAAATGTTTAGTAGAGAAAAGGGTTTCAAACTTTAGAAAATTAACATAAACCTTACACAATGCTCCATGAATACTAAATTTATGAATTTTTTATTCCCATATGATTATGAAGCACCAAAAATCAGTAGGCATTTAGACATGAAACTTCAACCACTAAAAATACTTTAAGCATTCAGAATGGATAAATAAAGCAATATTTTATTGAAGAAACATTATTTCAGAAAATCATATTCGCAATGCGTTGTAGAGGATTGTTTTAGGAAGACTTAAAGACCTCAACAACTAAAGATAATATTCACCGAGGACCGTAGGGCAATAACGCTTCAAGGTTTCTTTGAATCAAATTATATTCCAAACCACTAAACCAACCTCGCAAGTTTCATGGATTTTATTAAGTTTGATTTTCATCTTTCTTATGATCAAAATAAGCAATTTGAAGGACCCAATCCCACTATGGTGGATATTGAAAAGGATTTACAATGAGTGATAAAGTTTATAAGATTATTAACTACCACCATGATGAGAGGAGTCTATCGAGAACGACCCAGCGGCGGTCAATCAACATCTTATATGGACAATGAACTGCGATAAAACCGGAAGCTGTATGAAGAGGAGATGGGAACAAATGTAGATAAAAATAGTGTAAACAAGAGAAGAAAGTATGAACGCCTACACTATGATTTAATAGTTAGAGAAGTAGAATAATGAAGATACGAGTTGTGTCTATAAACGAACTTCATTCTTTGTTATTGGATCTAGAGGCGTTTGCACCTAAAACTTCAACTTTAGAAACCACCAAACCTTTACGGTACGACATACCAAAGGAACCAAGTTCCAGATAAAGTTTCATCTTCTTCGAGCTATGGAATAATATGAATATTACATGGCATCAATGGAACTTAATCTAAGTCTTGAAGAACCTTTCGTTTTAGATCCATGTTCTGAGAGGCCATTCCTCAAATCAAACTTAATGAGAATCATGTAGTAACCATTTACCTAGATGTATGGTGGTTAAGAGTTTATCCATGTAATGGGAATTGCACGTCTTAACATTTATTTTGGGACAGGCAAATTACAAGATGAACTCAAATGGGAATATAATTCAAGTTCTTCATCTATACAAACAAAGCGGTCTAAATTTAAACAATACAAGGAAGAAATTAAAGCGACTTATTTTGCAATATCCTTCACATCCTCGACCTGAGGGGGGATCTACTGAAGCAAGTGGTTAAATCTTAGAGTAGACTTCTACGCGGGATAATGTCTCTGACCGCCTTTATGTTTGAACAAAAAAACAATGACTTAAAATGACCCACTAGAGATTTTTTTTTATGGATCTGGCTGATTTCATCCATATTAATGCCTGCACCAGAGAAAGTATTGACTACTTTTTGTTCTTGACATTGAGGCGTTACCGCGTTTTCTTCACGAGATAATATTTTTCAGTTTAACTCTTCAAAGACTAGATGAAAACCTTGAGAATGAATTCATCAAATAAGAGACTGAACATGAATCAGCGTTGTGGTGCTTGAACCAAACTTTATAGGCATTAGAATTGAAAGAATTCCATTTCAAAGAAGAATTCAAATTTTCAAATTTCGCTTACAAAACCTATTTGAATCACACATCCAGAAAATGAATGCATTTGATCGATCGACCTATTTATTAAAGTTAACGATAAAAAGGCAAGGAAAGTGAAATCGACCCAGAAGGGCTCTATTTCATACCAAAGCATGGACCTAAGAATCCAATCAAAGTGATTTGGTGTCCTCCTTAAGATGAGGATTCATGTAAACACCATCATTTTCATCATAGTAATCGCCGACTCAGAACCCTGCATAGTTGAATCTTACAGAGCAATTCCACACACTTGTGGGAAAATTAGACTACAAAACTGAGAAAGGAGATTTTTAAAATCAATATATCCATGAATATACAACCAAGTGATAAAAGAGAGCCTATAATCCACTAGGGTTCAAATTCATATGATCACAAGATATATGGGTGACAAATATTAAGAGAAAAATAAAGTATCAAAGCTATGTAATGACAGAAATCCCAGCTATCAAAATAATGAAAAGAAGAAGTTAGACACATAAAATACCAAAATGAGATATATATCCATTTTGGAAAATTTATTATTGAAAATCATGACAAACCCTACCATGGAGAGAAGAAGACTTAGAATGGAAAACCATGAACAATCGCCGCTATGTTTTGTAAATTCACTTTGTCAATTCAATCATGGTTGCATTATGACTGCGAAATCATAGATCCATAAAACTTGATAATTGTTTAAAAATACTCAGAAACCATACGAATACTACTAAATATACTATACTAATAAAATATTAAAAAAATTTGCATTTACGTATAACAAGAAATATCATATCCCTATAATGTGGTACCTTATGGTTCAGCTTATGAAATGTTCTCAGTTTAATAACAAACATGGTTATGACAAGAGACAAACCAACTTGAAGGTTAAGTGAATGACAACGTGATCCATAAATATTTAAGGATTAGAGATATTGAGCTTCATGAAGTGTCCATGTGACTAGCAGGTGAGAAACAAAACTAAGGGGATATTTTTTTGTGCATGTATATGGTAGATCAGATGGAGATGATTTCATGCTATTTGAATTTACTCATCAACACACCTACATGTTGATGATTTTCTCTTCCCAGGTTGGCTATGTGTCACCATACCATTTTATGATGATCTCACTGTTTCTCAACCACCTTCCGTATTTCATTAAAGTACATAGTAGGTTGCACATGTTGGTTCGTAATATCTTCAAATGTTTTAAATTTTTTCTCAAACTTTAAATCATAAAGGTTGCATTTGTTTCATAGTGGAACACAATATGTAAATATTGAAGCAGTGAGACCCAAATGTTAAATCATAAAGCAGGTTAAAGGGAGTGCTCTCTCCATATGCACCTTCTAACTTGAGTTATTAAACTTACAAATATCCATTTATTCCACTCACAAGAACTCATAACCATTATTTTGTTTATTATGTAAACATGCACAAAGAACATAGATGGTGTATATCACATTCTACTTTTTAATGTATGAGCAAGTATTTATCATGCTTTGATATTTATTGTCATTGTAGGACACATATGTGATACCCCCTTCTCTTTACACACTGGCACTAATTCCAATTACTCTTTATTTGTTCTAGATATGATTGTATAAGTTGTGTAGATGCTATAAATGACATGTAAACCTCTCCACCACAAACACTTGTTGTTATAATTGAGCTAACCTCAAATTTTAGGAAGTTGTTTTTTAACAATGCAAACTTTTTATAATTATTGCTGAGCCACTAAACACTTTGACTTAATGAACTCTGTCTTTTCATGCTTGTAAGGATTTGGAATTCCCTGGAATACAAATGAGAGCTCTGTTCTATTGTTCAGGGTGATGCTTATCTCAATGCACAATATATTTTTATTGTTCGATCAAGGCAACAAACTCCTATCATTTCCCATATTAATAATTTATTTCACACGTCACATGTCAAAGTATAATGAGGATATGACTTAAAACATTACCCCATTTTGAAGTGAGAATGGAGACTAAAGGAGGAACACAACTAATCTTTAGATTTGGTGAAGTGTCTACCAAATTCAAGAGAGGGTTTCTCTCACTGTCACTTTTACGTTCAATGAGGTGACTAGAGACAATGATTTTAGACTAGATATAAAACCATGCTAAAGGAATTAGGTCATTTTAAAATTTTAATGTGAGACAGGAATGCCGTCAAGGAACCAGGGTCTAGGTTTTAGGTCCGATTTCAAAGGCTAATAACCGTAAGAGATGAAGATGAGGCTAGTATACTTAAGAACATACTTAATTTTTTCATTGTGTATAGGGTTTAAAAGAGAGAGAGAGATTCTGTGAATGGAGTATGTTATGTATGAATTATTTACATGATGAATTGTAGTCATATCTTATGAAAATCTTATAAAAACATAGCACAAAAGCACAATTATGTTCATAGACTCACAGATCATCATAGAAGCATATGTTGAAATAAAGTAATAAACATTCAATTTGATGAAATATTGAGAAAATAATGAAGGTTACCAATTTGAGTCCTGCACTATAGTTGCAACGTGTCTTTGATTTCACTAAAAAGTTTGTGTTAATAAGCTCCATACCCAAATAACAAACTATCCAACCTCTAAAATGACTTTGGGACTACATATTGGTAACAGAAGAATATAATTCATCAAGTTGAAATTTCATTCCAGAAGACATCATAATGATCTTATGAGTCAATATTTAGAATTTAGGGGAAGCTAGAAAACAGACCGATTAGCTAATAATTAGGAGGTTTGTTTTTGATAATTACATGATTCTCAACAATAAGGTAAAAACTCTTCATTCAAAAAAACCTTGCAGACAACCTAAATTTCTAGATTTGAATATTTTATTGCTACCGTCAGAAAAGAATCTGAAGACAAGCATCAAAGCATTTTAGTAGCGTAGCGCTACTTTGATGGTGACTACTGGCCTTATGAATCTCTTCGTTAATTCAAGATTGGGCCAGGTAATTTCAGACTTTCTATCCAACCTAATATTTAAACTAAGAAAATGTTTTAGCGTTTTCTGTAAACCATTTTCCAAGTTTACTTAGCTACCCTACAATAGCAAAACAATAAGAAGTGAAGTAGTGCTATTGCTTCAAAGTTAAAATAAAACCTTTGCGCTACATATTTTAAAATTACATGATGAAAGAGCGCATTCATCCATGTATAAAAACCTTTATTGATAGTTTCTAATAAAGTATCGCATCATCAAGATGATGCCTTTAAAAGTGAAACTTGCTAAAAATCACAAATACCTAAAATGCCTAAAAACTTGTCAATTTTTGGTTCATGCACTTTAATAATAAAATAAAAATTCAGATGTCTCTACCATCAAATCCAAAATATCTTCTCAGCTTAATTAGGTTTTTAAGCTTTTTTCTCAAATTCTTTCAATTTCGACTTTCAGATTTAGTTCTTAGTGAAATAGTGTTCCGCTTGTTAGCGTTTTGAGGTTATTATTTTCACCTTTTCAAAGCTTCAAGATGAACCACTAATAAACCAGTTTCTTGTCTTGCTTAATCTTTAGTAGTTATATAAACTCATCAAAGTTAGTTGACCTAATGAGGAGATGGTTCTTTCGTTTTTCAATCGTTAATCTTCTCGTTTTGCCACCTGACTTATTTAGCCTTTTTTCTTCCAACTCATCAACATCTACTAATGCTTCTTCTTTACTTGCTCCAAGGTTTGCTTGCTTGCTTGTGATAGCTATTTCACCCTTCAACTCCATGTTTTCTTCGTCGTAGGGTTATTGGTGCTTTTCTAGAGGTTGTCTCTAAGCTCTTTTCATCTTCCAATCCTTTTTCTTATTATCTTCTCAAATTTATTTTTTCCGAATGTTTTCTAAATGTCAATTTCATAGTGCTTGTTTCATGTTAAATATGGACTCATCCGTTAATAGGCACGCTTCAACAGTTTTCACTAATTGTAGTTTCGTATGTTATTAATTTTAGCATCATAGGAGAAACCACCTTTTACCTTTTCTCATGTTTTTTTGAGTGATTTCAAATTTATTGAATCTTTTCGAACCTTCCGCTTGTTCACTTGAAGAGCCAACCTCCTTCGCTTGTTGACAACATGGTATGTTATGAATGATGGCAGACTCAGTAGTAGGCATGGTATGCAACTATCTTTGCATGAAAGCTCTTAGATATATTGATTTTCAAATACAAGACTATAAGTTTGACCAAACCATGTGAACAAATTAGGATGATCTTTTCTCACTCTCGATTTTTAGCTCAAGTGAAAGCTTCCAACAGATAATAAATTGAGTGGCCTTGCAGTAAGCATCAATAACCTTATACATTTAATCTTATAATCTCCTTCATATGAAATACCCATAATTAGTTTCACTGTATGTAATACTTTTTCAAATGTCTTGAAGGAAAGGTGTGTTCAGTATATCTTTATGTTATATTGAAGAACACTCTTGTTCCTAATGTCTATTCATCCTTTGAACCGTATTTCTCTGTTGGTTCAGATATCGTACGAAGGATAAGGATAACATCCTGTTGATACAGAATTAATACTCATTAATATAGCCTATTCTAATTGCTTAGTAGCAAAAGGTTGGTCAATTGAGCATGACAAAAATCAATTACCTCTGTACAAAGTCCCAAACAAACTATTGTTTTCTGTAAATATATCTTTACATACAGAAGAACATTCTGGGTAATTTGGATGGTTTGTCGAACGATGACCTTCATGGGGATCTTCTTTCCCACTTTCCATGATGTTTGTCATCAATGAAAACCCTAGCTCACGTAGGAGGGTACATTCAGAAAACATGAGATAATGTTACAATGGTTTTAGGGGATACAATGAGGTGAAGGAGTTAGGAAAACTGCAACTGGGAGGTAGTGATGAGTCAAACATAAGATTCAAGTGAAATTTTTGGAAACTGGTACCAAGAACAAACGTACGAAAAAGATGATATCCTAGTTTCAAAGAAAAACATGATGAAAATCCAGGTTCTTGTTGTTTATATGAGATGTGATAAAGGTACACTTGATACGCATATGATGTTAAAGGTGGTATGAGGGTTTTAGATGATGAAATTAGGCTTTACCAATCAAGCAAATTCAATCATCAATGAAACCAAAACGTTATGGAGAAAACTTAGATGAGGTAATCCGCTTGTCAAGAACGCATTTTGAATGAGGTATGATGACATTCACTTACTATTTTAGATGTCCCTAAACCTTGAGAAAATTCATTTAATTCTTTTCGATAGCTAGTTTGAAGCTTAAATAAAAATAGCACCTTTGTTAGTATGATAATAACTACCGCAATAGCGTATAGCCATAATAATTTCTTGTTATTATTCCCGACTCGACATATGATAAGCGAGGATGAGCCACGAATACAAAAGGATGAATGATCAAGAAGCTAGCTTCTTTTATAACATCACAAAATTTGCTGTTCTAGTGAAATCATAAATACTTTGGAGAAAAGTTTGCTTTTGAAAACTTGATCATGTAACATACTTTGAGAAAGACAAATTGCTTTTTTACTTTATTTTCTTTTTTGCTAACTCAATAAAGAGCGATTTCCGTATGGTGAAAATGACTTATTCTTTCACTGGGATATTATAGACATGAAACAAAGTAACCTAGACATGACTCAGATGGAGGAAAGACGACCTATGACCCTAGTGATAAAATGAACGTTGCTTACCTTGAGATGATGATGGCTATGAATGATAAAGGATATATCTTAGATTCAGAAATATTCAATGAACAAAATTTATTTTTAGAATTTGTTTGAAAACATAAAATTTTTTTGTATGACCACTACCAAGTAAACTTCATATAAATAAAAGTTTACATATATATATATATATATAGAGAGAGAGAGAGAGAGAGAGAGAGAGAGAGATGCAGGGAGAGACTTAAAAATTCAAATTTATATATATTTTTTTTAGAGTAAGACGATATTTATTTTATATATTATGTTGGAACCTCTTGTATGAAATCCATGGAGATTGTTCTTTACATCATGGATTGTAAATATTTAGTTTACCCGCATTTAGGATTGAATTTTAAACCTATCATTACGAAAATTGTCGATTATCCATTAACCATAATGATAACTAAATTTAGCTAACCTCTCGGATTTTACGTTCAATACCACGAGACATGACCGCTATTGATAAACACCGCTGAACTTGTATAAGCGAACAAATTTTGTCGAAGCCACTACATAATGAAATTTATATGATTCATCAGATACTATGTATCATAATGGTTGAAATTAAAGGACCGAACTTAAATACAACTTCAACTTACCAAATTAATTTAACAGATACTAATGACGTTTACGATTTACTATAGCCATTTACGGCGATGATGATTAATGTCCAACGAGATTGAATTTGTCCATTTATCCTTAAAAGGTATGACTACTTAGCTTTCTTTAGAGTTTTATTTCTATGCTTGAAAATCATTAAAAATAAGCTTTCCAATACAATTCAATTTTGTTGAGTTAGAAGGTTTAAGGTTGGCATTTTATGTGACATATATTTTAACCAGATCTAACATGGGGTATGCAAACGTATATCCACAAAAAAGTGCTTTAAACATATATTTTGAATTTGAGACAGGTATGGTATGTACCTAAACATTCTACAAAATGGTTTTTCTATCTTTCAACCTCTTATTTCACAGAGTCGAGCAAATCTTTTCATCCCATGGTGTTTTAGGTTCAATATCCTGTTTACCTATGGAGTGTCTTGAGAATTGTTCTTTTTTAGTAATATTGATTTTTTTTTGTTGTTGTTTGACCCATGAGGATTTGAACATTAAATCAGCCATGTTTACATCATACTTGCACAATGCTATCAACAATTGATGCCCACAAGTACCCATATTTTCTTTTTTTAATAGTCAAAATAAAGATACTTTGACTTTGATTTTTATTTTTCTCTAATTTTTTTATCACACCAATTTTAGTAATAAGTCTCTTATCTTCCATTTTATTTAACTTGTTTCACAGCCACTGAAGTACCTTATCAAATTTGTGCTTCTCAATGTAAACATTGCTTATGAGATGATAGGATGGAGGTATTTTCTACTTTGAGATTATATATATATATATATATATATATATATATATATTTGATCTCTCTACTTTTTTTTTCATTTATTCTCTAGAGATATCGATCCTTTGGAAAAATTCACATCCATAAAGAAAGAAAGAATTTTTAACATCCACGTAGGCTAAACAGTCTATGATGATTTTCCATCCTGCTCTTGTATTTGGTCTCTTTTCTGTTGAAGTTTCTGCAACCGCTCTCACCTTCCTCGACAAATCCTCGTCGAATAGATTGTCCTAAGAACTATCGTAACACCGTATAATTTTCCGTTGTCTTATGCTCTACATTCTAAAATGAATTTTTTCTGTTTCCACTTTTCCGTACATGTGCACACATACTCTTTCTCCTCTGTTATTTCTTTAACAGAAATGCTCGGTTTTCATGTTTTATCGTATGAGAATTAGTCCTGAATCGTAGCAATAAGAATTCTTTAGATCCTCAACAATTTTGCCCTATGTACTTACCTTTTGTTGATGGTTGGTGAGGAAGTTAAACTCTTCTATCTTCCCAAGTATGTTTCAGAACTTACATAACAAAAGTATTTATCTTTACTATTTGTAGGACACATGTTTTAAGAGAATACCTTACCTACTAAACTATTTGTTATTTTTCCGCATCCAAGTTTTCTTTTGGTACAATTTGTCACTAAACACAAACCTTAGCTACTTACCTCTTCCATTTGTTTAACCTTTCTAAATACTCGTTATTACCCACCAGCAATTTCTCATGTTAGCCTCCTTGCTTTCACTTAACAAGGAGTAGCATAAGGAATCATACTTAATTTTGAATTTCTTTGTAATCAAACGCTCCCTAATTTTCTTAATTCTGTTTCCAACGTATATCGTAACAGAAGGTCAGCTCCATACCATAAATTGTGAGAGAATCACCTAATTACTTGTATTTCAAAAAGAGTTAAGAGTGGTTTCTTCTAAATTCCACAAATTTTCATACTTTCTACAATTGCTTTTAAATATTAAAAAAATCTGTTTCTAACCCCCAAAGTTCTTTTCTCTACAACTATCCTAACTAAATTTCTGTTGTCAATTTTATAGTATTTGTAGTTTGCAACTTTCCATAATGCTACTAAATTAGAACTTAATGTCAAGGTGCTTTACAAGAAAACCATCACTATTTTTGTTAATATTGACTTGGTATCTCACCTTTTCACAAAACGCTAAGGAACATATGTTCGAACCAAGAGTTGATTTAATAATCATTACAGCAATATTCCATGACAAATAAGTCATAGAACTTGCCTAAATGGACATTGCCACCCTCTTTCAATTTAGCTACCCTTCAAGCTTGTCATTATATAACCCAGAAGGAAGAGACAATGAAACCTTTTTTGTTGACCCCGATATTGCTTCTAATTCGTAAATGTCTTCAAGTTTTACCTTGAATTTCACCTTTCACAACCTATATAACGATTTTAAATGCTCTGGAACCCCCAGGTTCTTTCCATTTGCCCAAAGATTATCCCTAGAATCTTGTCAAAGGTTTTTTGAAATCAACAAAGAACACATAAAATCTCTTCTTTTTTTCCTAAACTTTTTTCAATGATGTGCCTTTAAAGTTATAATAATGATCAACTGTGGAATGTTTGTGTCTAAAACTCATTTCTATGGCACGTTTAGTCTCTTTCTTCCCGCCTACCTGCTGATTTTCTTTCTAACATGCTTCCAACACCTTGCAAACAAGGTATTTGTATCATTGTTATTCCATAATTGGAGGGATATTATCGCCACCGCTCTTGAAAAGAGGTATTTCCATACTAGTTGTCCAATATGGTGGGAACTCACCGTATAACAAGGAAATTTTTTGTGATGGAATTAAGAATTTGCCTAATTTTAGACACTCTCATTGGGAGTTCATTCGTCTTTTCTTTCAACGCTGTTTCGATACCCATCTTCTACCGTACCGTGAAGAGTTTTGTGTCCTGGTATGACCAAGTGAAGAGGATCAACCTCAGATCCTGCCTACAAGTTTTCTTTGCAGAATAACCATTTAAAAGTTGTAATGGTGTTTTCAGTTTTGGTACATTTTGCTGGAGTTCCTTCAGACTAATTTGGGGTTATTTTTTGCGATGAAGACAATTTTCTTCTTCTAAACCATGAAATCAAATTTTTTCTTATTACTATATACCAGTTTTGAGCTTTTATGTTGTCCTTGTCGATTCCTTCCACTTTCTCTCGCTTTTTGTATTCTTTCACAAACTGCATATTAAATTTGAAAAGAATGAGCTTAGACTTAATTTTGCTTCTTTACACTATGAATGTTACTTTTGAATTAAAATGTGTTAACTGTGACTATAATGTCATGAATGACTTCTCCTCTCAAGAGCCTCTAGCATTATTTTAACAACAAACTCTTCCTGAGTCAAAATAATTCTTGCCTTGGGGGATTTTGTTGAACAGCACCCAGTTTTTAATTCTAATTGTTTTCTTCTCATCCAGGAACTTTAAAAAATTCCAGCTTAGATATGATTTTAAGTCCCAAATTTGATCTCCTATCAAAGACTTCATTTTCTTCACACAAACTTTTAAGTATAAATTAATATAATTCATTACACTTGCTCCATTGTGGGTATTGCAGTGAATTAATTTAATTTTTCCTATCCAGTCAAAACCATTACAAATGACTAAATCAAAAGCCCTACATAAAGAAGTAATTGTTCTTTCAAAGAGATTATGTTTTATCCTGTATCTGTTTCACTTATGATTACTTCTATAAGCTGGGCCAGGTCACAATCTTTACAACAAGAACGTTAGCTGTTTGCTCAGCTTAGCATTGAAATCTTCAACATATGACTTCACCCAGTTTAATAAATATTCATTTTTAGAATGCATGACCTTGTCAAGCTCGTACGTTTTCAGTAGATTTTTGAAATTATGTAACAAAATAGCATGTCGCAATCATGATTTCCACCGACATATTGTTTTTAAACAAATTTTCTTATTTATATTCTTTTTTCTAAATTTTAAGGAATGACCTTTCTTTTTTCTTACTAATATGATACCCTCAGTTTTTGCTATCTCCACTACCTTGTTCCACATATTGCTATCTTTCTAATACCTTCAAACAAAAGGTGTTCTAAATTTCAAGGCCTATGTTTCTATGAAATTATGTTTCACTTTCCGCAATAGGCCCTAACCTAGGTCCTCCGTCTCTATGGTAACTTCGTATTTCTAACAACTAATATTAAAAGAAACTTAAAATTTAATTTATTGCTATTTGGTTTGACATGTGACCCAAGCGAGGGTGTCTATTGCTTGGCTAATTTAATTTTGCTTTTCAGTTTTTCCTAAGAGTTTAAGCTTCTTTCTGCTATTGTTTCACGTCTGTTTTGGAAGGATATTCAATCACATGACCACCATTTTTTACCTTATAAATCCATGTTATTTTTCTCTTTCTTTCTTGCTGTTCTGACTTTTGTCAGTTTATTCCTTTCCTCTTGTTGTCTTACAAATAACCTTTCTAGAAAAACCTAGAACTTCAGAAGAGTTGCTTGCTTAATGATATCTTTATCACGAAGTTGGGTATGATGATTTTAGGTCACTTAAATCACAGGAAACCAACTCAAAATAGAAGCAGAGAGATCAATGCCTTAGAAATAAGCCATTTTAGGAACTCAATACATTACATAATTAAACAATTGGATGATACAAATGACAAAACTCTTTCTATATAGAGTCCAGCTTGCCAACAAACCTTCTAGTAATACAACAATCTTAGCTAACCCAACAATAATAACAAGGAAACAATAATAATAATATGAAGTTACAGGTATGAACAATAACAATAAAGGGGTTTACATTAACAATATGACTATACTAGAATATAGGAACCCAATATGCTCTCCTTCAAACAAGTGTTGTCCTCAATGCCTACTATTTCGATGCCTCGAGTAAAATTTCATCCTCCCATGTGAATCTTTTCATATGGAAAAGTTCTTCTAATTTCATAAGACATCGAAATTGATCACATTTTCATTAACTTTGCTCGATTGCTCAATTTTTCGTTATGATGTTGATTCTGTTGTTTCATTTGACTTAATTGCTAGGTTATCTTGATGTTGAGAACTTGTCATTACGTTTTGTTATGATATTCTACTACTTTATCATCCATATTAGTTTTTATTTTTGATCCTTCAAACTATTCAACTTAGCTCATCATTGTAAAACTATCTATGTCATCACTCGTTGTCAGAAGACCTAAATTTGTTGCACTCTGCATCAGAATTTTGATATCTCATACCTGCACCTTCTTTTCATGTGTTGCGTATAGTTTTGCGAGGCTAATTTGGGTATAAATTTGTTTTTTAGAGGCATTATAGAACCCAATACTTATAAAATTTCAATATGCCTTTAAATTACTTAAACTCGTTAAGACTTATGTAATCTAAAAATACACATTTTTTCTTGATTTGAGATGCCTATATTAAATCAGCCCATCTTCCACTTGATCTTCAGCGTTGAAATCCAGCTCCACAAGAGTTCTCCTCCAATCTTTCTTTGAATGCTACAGTTCAATTTTGGACGGATTCTTCGTAGACAAAGTATGCCTAATCTCCCACAATGACCTATATCAATGGTTACATAACCTGATGACTTGCCACATGTCATCGCTTCTCGCTTAAAATTGATAACAAACCACAGCCCGCTCTCACTTGTGACCATTGTTTACATAATTCCCAATCAAGTGCTTAGAGAGGAGTTAAGAAGATTTTCCCACGATCACCCTTTGAGATGAAATTAGAGTTTAAAAGCTCTCAATTTCCAGTATCATATTCCTCCAAAAATATTGCGAACTAAGCTCTGAAATTTTTGTGATTACGTTTCTAAAGATTTTGCTTCATGCTTCAAATTCTTTCAGCTTCTAAACCTTCAGAGAAAATCGCTATAGTTAAATTTCTTGATGACCTATTTAGGTTAAATCAGAGTTCTAAAGCCCTAACTTGCCAGTATTATATCTTTAAAAACAAGGAACTGTTTAAAATTTTTTGTACGATGTTCCTTCTTTCAGATTTTTCTGCATCAAAATTTTAAAGGAACCTTTTGTAGAAAATTTATAGCGAAATTCCACAAATGACCGTTTTGGACAACGAAACCCTAGAATCCAAATCATACCAAACAAGAAATAGAAGAAAAGAGATCATTTAGAAATAAGCTATCGCAGGGGAAACCTCTATTACATTAATATATAAATGAACAATTCTGGATGATAAATGATAAACCTCTTTCCTATATAGGAGTCCACAAGCTGTTAGCGTAATCCTAATGGTAAATAACGAACTTGAATGGGTTTAATAAATACACAATGTATAAAAACAATACAAAATAATAAATAATAGTAAGGCAAATAATAACAATAATTTTCAAATATACTAACAATAAGAGACTACACTAGTATTACAGACTTAACACTAACGGTTGTTTCTAATTTTCTTCCATGTGCTGGCATATTTGCCCTCTGCTAATAGAGCTGTTCTTTCACAGTCTCTTGCAAGGTTTATAAACTAGTTTCTACAATATTTCACCCTTTAATAATTGTGTTTAATAGTTCTATCCGTCTTTTCCTTGCTTTCTTATCTTGCCAAGCGTAACATGAATGTTTGTTTCTTCCTTCCTCTTAGTGTAATCTGGTAGAATAATTTTGTTTGCTTAAAGAGTTTTGCTTAACTCCATTCCCCACGTCTTTCACTTTGTCTACTTGGGCATCTATTTCTTATTCATAGATGGTTTCACATTCACCTTCGTATTCTGTCACAAATTTTCTATGTTTTGTAATTTTGCCGTGCTACTATTCTTTTTTCCCTATTTTAGAGTCGTAGCAATGACACTTGCCCTTTTTAGAATTGTTTTCCATGGTGTTTGTTTTGTATCCATGGTTATATGCACATAAATACCTTTATGCCTATTATTTACCACTTCCAACCTTCTTTATATATTTAGTATTTTTTCATATAAAGATCATGACTCACATGAGTGTATGTATTTACATATGTAATTACCAATTAATTTTCTTCCTTTTTTCTTGACTTGCTACATGCTTAAAGATGACTTGTTTTAATGTTAGTTTCTTAAGGACCCAGTGGTTAATTGTAGATATTTTTTTCTCTGTCATCTTTCACTTTAAATAGCCATCCACAAATGTCTTATATCACTGTTAAAATGTTCAAACCTACTCATTTTAATGATAAGGAAATTACACTTGTTTTATACAGAACATTCTAATTTGTTTGCATTTAATAGAAATATTAATTTTGCTTTTGAAATTCAGATGCAATAATAATTGAGTAAGGAGGTTCTAATTTTACTCACATAAGGAATAAAATCCTTCACCAATGTGAAAGGATCTTGAATGCAGACCAATTCAAGCAGCATCCACATGCCCTAACAAGGTCTAAAACTATGTGGACATAAATACCCTGACCAAGTCAACATGACGTATTTCAAAGAAGGGGATTCTAACAACCCAAATCAATGTGAATAGAGACCTTAAACCAAATGATAAAACAATGGCACCTTGAGTGTGAAAAGGATAGGCATGAAGAATCAAATTACAATGACCAAATGAATAAAGCTGCCTAGATACTGCACCATCTGATGTAGGAGCAAGAGCAACATGGGAGGAGCTCTTGTGTCGTGGAAGCAACCTCAGTTATGTATTCCTTAGTGAGGAAGTTTGAATAATTATAGCAATGTAAGGAGATGGCACACATGACAGTATTGGAGATTAGGAGCCATGGTCTGCTTAATTTCTCGTACACTTGTTGTTTAGCTGTTGTCATGACCTCCATTAGTGTACAATGTCTTAAATTCTCATCTTTTTCTTGGAGACCTTGGTTCTAAGAAATATAAGAGAGGTTTTTTATTTGAATTTAAATTATCATAATAACAGAACTTAACAAAGAAAAACAAATTTTAAATCGTTATTATTTTCTTACAAGGTACATGGCAAGAAACTATTTTATATTAAGTTTTACAGAAGGATCATTCCTTTTTTGGAAGAACTAGAAAAGGAGTTTTACAGGGGTACTAGGTTCAAGACAATACCTAGTATAAACAGACATATGGGGCCCCATGTTTTGCTTTTAAAATTGTTAATATTTGAGTGGTTTTTAAACAAATTAGGATAAATTGTAATGTTCAAATCACTTGAGAACATGAGGGCTTATTTAGATGTAGCTAAGGAGACAGTTGCTCAGCTTATCTAGGGATTAGGGCTAAATTTAGGACTTTGGGAACGTAAGAGTTTGTTATGAGCTATTGAAGAATCAATCGTATTCATTAGTGTTTATAAAAATAAGCTCTCAAAGGCATTAGAGACCCTATGTATCTTACAGAGCTAGAGGACAACATAGTGTAAGCACTTAATTGAAGACCCAGCTACAATTGCAGATCAGAAGGCAAGTTCATTTATATGGTTAAACTGTTGGTATTACATGGCATTGATTAATTTATACAAGCAAATCCTGCTAAGGATTTGATATTTGAATGGTACAGTGAGAATGCTCTTAAGTCTTGAGACATGTATAAGAAGCAAAGGTCAAGTCGGCAACAGACCGGGCGAGGATCGTATCGGAATCAATCATAAAGAGTGATTTATCTTACAACTTCACTATTATTGATTTTAACTTCCAAGAACACTGAGTTCAACAAGAAATTGCAGGAAGACTTATATAAACCACAGATCTCAATGGAAATGTATGGACCCATTCTGGAAGTAAGTGCATGGTGACAACGAAGCAGCTAGCTCGTAAAGAAATTGTAGTTGCAGCATGACCGTTAATGGTGTTTCGCATACCTTGATAAACGAACAGCTATAGGTCCTTAATTAAAAGTGATTTGCATTTAACAAGGGCTTAACGTAGTGTTATTAGTACTTAACTGCTCAATCAAGCGTTGAACGGGGTGCAAGGCGTATAACGTTGATGAAGTTGCATATTGCATATGAAGAGGCAACGGAGAGAAGTTAAACCCAGAAAATAGTATGGTCTGCGATGAAAACTAGCGATTTTAAAGTTTAGAATGGTATTTGGTTTTGTGAAATGCAATATCACCCGTTGGAGGACATGTCCTAGTGGTTTTTGAACGCTTATTTTTACTTTTTCTAACGCGAAACCTGCAATAGTCGCCATTGTTAACGTCTGAAGGATTCATTCTTTAAAGAAGTTATGTTCGTTAAATCGAAAGGTGAGTGCTAACCAAGTCATGAATTATTCATCCACGCGATATTCGTTAAAGGATTACATTTTAATTTAATACCATGAAGGTTTCATATAATGTACTTATGTCACTATCAAATGTGGCTTATATATGTTGCAACTTAACAATTAGAGGCGTTGAGTTCAACGTATGCAAACGGTTTCAGAGAAAAGTCAAATATATAATGTCAGTTTTCTTTGGGGAGAAAAGGAGATAGCTCTCATGGTGAGCGAATGTTGGGCGCACCAATGCTAACCACCCACCCACTATAAAGAAAGTCTCATTTATATTCAACATGGTTTATAAACTATATAAATGACTTATAAAATAAGCTTCATCTGTCCATTTAGACTGAAGCATTTGTTAGTATAAACATTTGAGTTGCCTGTATTGCTGAGATTTTTATTTGGGGGTCATAAACTTGGGAGGAATTTTTGATGCACAAGAAAGTGGGGAATGAAGCTTAGCTGTTATCATGTAGTACCGTAGCTTAGCTAGCTCTTTAAACAAGTTTTGAACAATGTATGTAACTAAAATGTTAGTCATGTTTAAAGTTTTAAATTTGCTTGGAACAAAATTACATTTGATTAAAAGCCCATGCCTTTAAGGCAGAACTGAGTTAAATATAAAGTGTTTTATGGTTATGCCTTTACAAAGATGCGAAAGTAAGGTGAGAAGAGAAAGACTACAAAATCTTGAAGGTGACAAGATTAAATTCTTTTTGTTTGAAGACATTTTTCGTAGTAACGTGCGCAGTGTAAGTAATCGAGAACTTAAAGCAAGATCACAATTTTGAGACAAAGATGAAAGAGTTCAATAAAGAGATTCTAAGGCAAGAAGAAGGTGGCAAGAATCAAGGATTCGAAATATAGGCTGATGAAAGAAGAACATATGTTTCGAGAAGCTGGCAAGAGAAGCCCATAGAGACAGAAGAGAGTGCTCTTGACAGTTTCAACAGTATGACCAAGATCACAAAAGTTTATCCTAGAGGAAAGGATTGGCAGGGTTATGGCAGAGAGCTGAATGCTACAGCAGGCTAGGCAACTTGTGAGTGAAGAACTCATGATGAGTAAGATGATCATTGACATTCATAATAGACGAAAGGTTCCCGAGGAGATACCACAGCAGAGTGAAGTGAAGATGCCAAAATAAATGGTATGATAAGAAATCTAATTACGAAGAACAAGATAAGAAATGAGATCTGGGGCAATGCACAAATTGAATCAAGAGATACAGTGTCAAGAGTTAAGCGAACAAGTAGTAGGTGGCATACAAGAGAAGCTTATATGAAGAGAGAGCAATTTTATAAACGTTGAACAGAGATACTTCGTGATGATTGATATCTTGAGAAGCGACCCAGACCAACCTACGTGACCAGAGAATAAACGTAACCGCTTTAGCATCCTACAAATTTTGAAGAAGTTTAAAGAATACATGATAATATAAACCGTTAGATGTTATTACCATAGTGAAAATGGGACAATGCGATATTTTTTTGAAATGTCTACACAATCAGAAAAGTCTGAATACATTGAAGTAGAGGCGTATGAATTGTGATGATAACAAGAATGAATTGACAATGTATGGACAGCCTTGAAGAACGAAATACCATTGAAGAATTAAATGTATGGAGGACTCTGAACAACAAGAAGATTTGATGATTAATCATCAAATGACCAGGGTTTTTTTTATGGTTTTACAATCACAAGTTGTGTGAATGCAGAGCGAAGGTGACAATTATGCGATGAAACTGCACGAGTGGTCGAAGTTGCTGGTTACATATGATGACTATCTTCACAGACCGGGATTGAGTTATCGCAGGATGAACTATAAATCTTTGCTTAATGAAAGAGACTGCTTCAATGGAGACATGACAATTTTGTCTGACATGATGAATTTGTTATTAACAGCTTTATAAATGCAGGACCATCGAATGCACAAAATGGAGATAGCGGATAAAATTTGGAATTATTACAGTAGATGGAGGACTTACCTTGCCCCGATGAAGAAGAGATAGTGACAACAAGAAACTTGACTTGTGACAGAAAGACAGAAGATTGTAAATGTTTTCTCGTAAGGAGATGAGCGCATTTACATATTAGTTGTTGTTCTAGAGAGATAGAAACACAAGAGAAAGAACAAACTATAAAGGCAGATTAATTAGATGAAAGGTTTATTTTTATGAACTAGACAAGGAGACATCCTTTAGGAGGAGGACAAGGCAGAGACCTAATCGTACAGCCCTTATATTATTTGAAGGATTGAGCCAGACATCAAGGTGTCGATATATGTTAAATTTGTGATAACATACCTAAATGTCACAGAGAGAGAAAGGGGTATCCAGGCCTTATGAATTTGTTTAACAACTGTTGTGGTAGTATTTCCATATTTTTATGATGTTTAGGTAATATCACCATTGAAGCAACCAATTAAAGAGGAGGAACGAATATTTAACCATGTGAATGAAGAACTTGTTATGAGATTGCGCTAATCAACATAATTCAACGAAGAAGGAGAACTCGAAATTTCTAAAATCAGATTGTAGAACGGTGAAGACACAAGAATGAAGAAGATTTTTCCTATCTTGGAAGAGACTTAGAATTGTTAAGAGAAAAAAAATAAAAGGTAAATAAAATAAAATAAAATTATGAATTGATCAATCGAGACCACTGTCTTGGTAATTTTAAATTTGATAAAAGTCGAATAAAGTGACAGATCGGCAGAAGACAATCCATCACTTCCATTCGTCTTGAACAAAGATGGGCTGTTGAAGGGAAGGGGAGGTACGTACTGTGCTCATGGGAGCTTGTTATTACCGCTGATGACAGAAGGAACCGATTCATTCGTAGACGAAGAGAAGACCCAGAAGATGTACTGAACCGAAGCAAATGGAAACTGGTGTAGTTTCACTTTGATAGAAGATGGAAGACACCATTGCAAGATTGTCACGAAGAAGAAGAAGAACATACTGAAACAAGTTTGGCGCATATTGATGAGGCGACATATGAAGAGAGATGGTTGAATCAAGGTCGCGAAACATTTCAGGAGAAGAGAACGAAATGGAGAAATGTTAGTATTGAAGTGTTGCCGCAGAAATGCTAGACAACAATCTAAAGCAACAACAGAGGACAGTGAGCACAAAGGTTTTCTAGAAAGTTTTGATGTTTGTTTTCCTATCATAATTTGAAAGGAACAAGGAATGTTTGGTCCCGAGGGTAGCAAGAGATGATGACATAGACTAGCAATTTAACACCAACCAAGAGAATCAATGTGGTTTAGAATGAAGAAATTGTCATGGGTGAGAAGAAGAATTTTAACGTTACAGTAAAAACAAGAGAGTATGGATGATTGGGTGGCAAAGTAGAGCGAGGCTAGACAAACCGTAGGCTTTTGCAAGTTAGAGCTAGGGGATAAAGGCAGAAGAGTTCAAAGAATAAGAACCTGTCAAGCAAAGCCAAGAGAATTTCACAAGATGATAAAGATCCCGTAGCCTTATGACACATTAGAGAAACTGAAATTTATGAGAAGACCACGTGGAGATATTCGAGAAGAAGGCAAGACCAAGAAAGCAATAGAAACAACAATAGCATGAAGATACCAGATTATGCTCTGTACGCATGGAAAAAGACGCAACATAAGATATGCTTGAGAAGTACAAAGAAGGATATTACAAGAGATGACTGCCATATGTTGTGCGGTGGGGATCTATAAGACAAGGATGAAAGCATATGACTTGTGAGACTTAAATCATTTTAACTGGGAGTCCGATGTAGGCATTAGTTCAAGACAATATTTAAGCATAAACAGACATAGGTCTCTATGTTTTGCTTTATGTAATTGTTAACATTTGAGTGGTTTTTAAATAAATTTATAGAGAATTGTAAATGTTCAAATCATCGGAGAACATGAGGAAGTCATTGTCAGAAATATGAAGAGACAGTCATTTTAACATTTAGGGATTAGGGCCAACTTAGGGGAGGAAATCTGGGAAGAGTTTTTGTCGAGCTGCTGAAGAATCGAATCGTATTCAATAGTAGTTTTTGGATAAAATAAGCTTCAACAGCATTAATAGAGAGACTTGTACAGACCGTACATAGACCTCACTTACAGAGCTAGAGGATGAGGTGGTAAAATGTCATCGAATTGGGACCCGGCTAACCTTAGAGGAGTTTGTGGCAAGTTCATTTATGCGAAGGAACTGTTTTTGGTATTATATGCACCGATTAATTTATGTATGGCTAAACCTTGTTATGATCGAAATTTGAAATGGTATGAGGAATGCCTTGCTCGTGGAGAGTGTATAAGAAGTGCATGTCGAAGTTCTCAGACAAAGACCCTATGGTGATCGTAGATTTTCCGCAATCCATCATATGATCACCGAACCGCCTTTCATTATTGATTTAATTGCAGATTGTTTGGAGTTTGGCTACAAAATGGTATAAAGACCAGTGTGATAAAACCGGGCAGAGCTAATGAAATGTTGATTCATTTCAAATAAGCATTAAAGGACAATGCGTACTACAAGTCTTCTCGTGTATAAAATTGTAGTCCCGTATATGTATCCACAATGAAGCTGCATTTACTGATAAATTAGTCGAAGTATTACAAATTCTTAATTAAAAAAGTGTGATTTAATTAAGCATACGTAATGAGAGGTTATTAGTTTTTGTCCGTTTGAACTGGCGTTGAACCACATAAAAGTGTGTTAAATGTTGATGAAGTTAAGGTTACATATGAAGAGTACACCATGAGAAGTAACAAATTTATAAATAGGCACATGGTCCCTAAGGAAAACCAACATTCAAAGTTTAGGAATGGTATTTGTTTTTGTGAAAATGATATCACCTGAGGATGTCATGTCTCAGAGTGGTTTTTCAAACCACCTATTTTGCACTTTTTTCTCAACGTTAAAGTCCTTGGGATGTGTTAATGCATTTACGTTTTATTGGTTTCCGTGAAGGATCTATTGTGTATTTTGCAATAAGAAATTGTGGTTCCACATCAGATGGTGAGCGCTCATTCCATCGGGCGAATTATTTAATTAATGTTGGAGGGTCAACATGTGAGCCTGCACTAATTTGGATCATGAATAATGGTATATGGCATTTGTTGACTCTTATTGAAATGCAATTATATATGTAAATGGCTAATTAGATATGTTGAGGTTTAACGGTGGTAAAATGTTTTGAGGCAATTCAAATATATATTGCATAAGTTTTCAAGGAGAAAGAGAGAGTTTTATAAGAGTTGAATGTTGGGGTTGTTTTTGTCAGTGAACACCATTAAACAAAGTAAAGTTCCGCTATGTATTCATTTGTATAGCTTTATAACCAGTAGTGAAATGATAGTGGGGAGAAAGGAGTTTTAATTTTCTATTCATTTAGATTTTTAAATTGTTAGGAGAACATTGTGAGTTATTTTATCGTGTTGAGACTATTTGGAGCCATAAACCCAGAGGTACTATGCACAAGTATGAACAAATTAGCTGCCAGTCATAGTCTGTTAACCATTTTTTGTTGCCCACCATTATTATGCAATAGCTATATTGTTAATAAATATGATTTAGCCACAGACTATGTTAAATTTTTTCATGTATACTTATGTCAATAAATTGCCTAGTCTTTCTTTTGGATCCCAGATAAAAGAGATTAGATCTTTGTTTTTATGCCTCATTGAGTATTATAATAATAATATTTGATAGCTTATTTTTTGAGTTAACTCTATTTAAATTCCATAGCCTATGCAACAATTACATTCTCATAGCCTGGTTTGTTAATTTTAAGTTGTTTTGACATGAGATCTGCTTAACTAAGTTGTATGTATTTTGTTTCCAAATTATTTTTCATGCATGTCCTATATTGTCATTCTATGGACACAACTGTTATTTTTCACCCATATAACTCAGTTCAGAAAGAACATTTTTGGGGCTAAACTGCAATTTTCCATTATGGTGACATTAAAAGGCATGTTTATTGTTGACCGTTTAACAGGTTACAAATAAATAAATGATATGAATTGACTACTTGCTGTTTCAACTTAAATACCTTAGGTATCTTTATTTTTGTAGAAAATTCCGTATTTGAATATTACAATAATATCAAAGCAATAACCTTGCTCAAAATTTCATATTTTAAGCACCTGACGCTCTCATGGGGAGGAGGAGCCCATGTATTAAAACTTAGCAAACTTGTTATCTAGAGAAAGGAGGTTCAAAACTTTTTCTCAAATCACAGGGGGAAGTATGGGTATCAAAGAAATACAAGGGAGAAATTCAAAACCCTCGCGAAGATCTACACAAGAGAAGATTCTAAGCTCGTCCTTTATGATATGAGCACCTTAACCATACTGTCGGGATTCGACACGTTTCATCAAATAATTTTTCATGAAGAGAATAATATATGTTCCAAGAGAGACACTCTTGGTGATTACGCTTCATATATGAAGATCAATCTTAGTGGTTCAAAGATTGGTTTGAATTTCCAAGGGTTTTTTCCAAATGAAGGAGGAAGGACACACCATCACACAGAGATTTTTCTTCTATCCACTTCGATGGATCACCTTATGTCCAAATTAGGCTTGGGTGAAGGAGCTAGACACCAGACAAAGAACATCGTGTTTAACTTGAAGCTATCAAAGTAGCAAATACGATTTTAAGTGGTAATTATGCTCGAAGAAGGTTTGAATCATTCTTCTTGTAAGAACGTTACCACATTTCATTATGTTCATTAAATATTAGTGGAGAGGTTTTGGCGAGATTTCATGTGAAACATTCTGTTGAAACTATCATCATATCGTCAGAAGCCAACAGTTGGGGTTCCAGTAAATTCAACTCTACTGAAAACTAATGGAGAGGAGGCAGAGTTTGTTTCGATACTTCATTAAGGCAAGATCCCTTGAGAAGGACTTTTCTCAAAGGAATAGAAGGAAGATTCCTTTTCAAAAGAGGACCAAGACCCAAAGTCTCTTGTTGAAGGTACAAACTTCAATTAGTGAAGAAGAGAAAGGGGAGGCAGAGAAGATACCTAATCATAACAAGGGCACCAAGCACCCTATGAAGAAGATAATGAGCACTTGCTCAAAGAAAGAAACTTGCACTCTGCAGAGTTCAAAGGTCTCACATAGTAGCCTGGCATAACACATGAGCAACATGCATCATTTCAAACAATGAGATCCTAAGAGAAGGAAGAGAAGTGCGAATGGTATCACAAGATGGAGACATGCTCCTTTCTATTTAAAGGTTTGAAAGAAACGGGTACAAAGAGGATTCTGCAACAAAGGTAGGGGAAAATCATTTCCACCCACCAGCATCCCATTTATGCCCGATGCCCTTCATATGAGGTACCACAGAAGACTTCCTAACTGGAGGGAAACTAAAATCTTTCTTTTCAACTATATGCGGCAGTAAACTATTTGTTTAAAGAGGAACCTTGAAGGGAGCCACTACAACACTAAAAATCTATCGATGAAGGCTAGGGCAAATTTCTCGAAATTGACCTTGTTTTCTCTATCTATCTATTTGTTGGGATAGTTGATTTAAATTTAGCCGACATGAATATAGTATCAAAAGGTTACCCTAATAACTTTTGGGCAAAGGACATTTCAATATATAATGAATATTTCCGAACATAACAAAATAATTTATTTTTAAAGGACAAAATCAGAAGCTTTTGAGAAAGAGAACCCTTTCAAGGGAGGTGACCTTCTCCTAAACTCAATCTTGTATTGAGAAAACATTAAACTGCGAAGAAAGGCAACAAAAGAATAGAATATTTTAACATGACTTGACTTTAAGCACAAGTCATTACGAGGAGAGTTATCACATGACAAATGTACTCATTTCATATTACTACATCATTTAATGGCTGAATATTAAATCCCTGCATCTTATTGGGGAGTCCCAACCTTTATGGAATATTCCCATAGACCTATTCACATGTAAGGTTTCGGTGGTGAAGAATGATGGAGTATAGTAGCATTGAACTACTGAAAGTTTGACTGACCATTTAACTAAAAGACTTTCAAGAAATTATTTTCATTGCCAACTTAGAGGTCTTGCTTTCAAACCCCACTAGTTTCATTACACATATCATACTATCTGTATAGATCTGTGAAAATTCTGCAAGAGGAGATGCACTCTACATGAGTAAGAGCATGGATCATTCAACCGTTAAGGAGGAACATATTTTGTAAGAGTTATCACTATCACCTCTCATTCATTGAGGGGAGATGAGTCATCCATGAGCTACCTGCTGATTTTAAATGTAAGTGAACAGAGCAACATTGCATCACTAAACTTCCATGATGTATTTATTATATAGCTGCATTTCTTTAACACCTGGCAAACAGTGTCTTTGGTTTCAAGAGGGTATTTTATTTATGGGCTCTTATGAATACTTTTGAAGCCATGAACAACATGATACAATACACGGGAGATATTGAGAGACAGATGCACCTCTATGGTGATTCATCAACACCAATTACTGCATACCTTTCTCCAAACATGCAGAAGGATGGCATCAAACACAAGAATGTTTGCTGCATCATATTCTATGTAGGAGAAAACTAAACAAGCACATGAGGACTATTTGTCCTTCTCTACTATACATGGCTAGCTATACATGATCTTACTTTATGCTCCACATGCTGAAGATGTTTCGATTGCTGAGTGCATGGCTGAGAGATAAAATAACTCATGATGTGTCTTTGGGGAAGAGAGTCCTGTTTCTTTTCTGCAGACCATATGTCTTAAAGGACATGAGAACCATATGGCCACCTGCCACACCACTTGTTTCTAGTGACGTGGACTCATATGTTTGTCAGAGCACCTTGGGGCATGCCTCTGCGTATAAATTGGGAGGAGCCATAACCACCAAGCCCAGAAGGGTGACTTGGCTCAGACTGATGATAGCATTATGAGGAGTACCCATTGATGATGAAACTCCCCATGACTGTCATCACTTCCATCTTGAGAAGGCCAGTGACCGTAATGTGAAGGTTTCATAACAACCCTCCATTCTTTCATGATGAGAGTCACTAAGTTTATTTACCAAAGGCTAACTTGCACTTGGAGGAGCTGTTCGAGAACAGGAATTTTTAAGAAATTTTAATGCGAGACTACGGGATGAGAGGTCACAAGAGGAAGAGGGGAGATTTCAATATTTCTTTAAGTGTAGCCTGCTTGTTGAGGACAAGTACCATTTTGGTTAAGATCGAATACTCTAATTTAGCTTCAGCTAATAGGAATATTAATTTTTCTTTTTAAACTAGATGCATGAATAATTTACATGAGGCCCTAATTTTCTTTAAGTATGAATAAAAACCTTCCCATTTAAAAGGTTGAACAAACTATCCAAGCATCCACATGTGAACAAGGTCTAAACTATGTGACAAAGGCCAGACCAAGTCAATGAAGGATTATTTTTATGAAGAAGTGATTCAAATAAAGCCAGCCACGTGAATAAAAGATCAATCCAGAGATAAACATGCACCTTGAGGTGAAAGGACAGAAAGTGAAGAATCACCACAAGGACTAAATCAGCTAAAGTTGTTCAGACACATTGCACCATCTCTATGGACAAATACAATTCTTGTGGAGGAGCCAGGTGAAGCAACCCTAGTGAAAGTGACCTTCATGAGGAAGCTCATCAATGCAGCACCCAAGAAGATGGAAACCCAGGACATCGAGATTATACCATGGGTTTGCTTGGTTTCTCTTCGCAGACATCAATGCTTAGCTGTTGTCAAATATAGTTCAAGGGGTTTGCTCATGAATTCCCATTTTCTTGGGAGATCTCGTCTAAGAAATCTAAGAGGAGGTTTTATCCTAATTTTCCACCATCAGTGTTGGGTTGTACACTTATCTTTTCAAAGAAAACGAAATTTTCTTCTTAAAACTTGTTGTTTTCACGTGCAGTGAAGGTGAAAGTCTTATTTTGAGGAGCTAGCTTCTTAAGAGAAGGACTTAATTTTCTTCAGAGAACTATAGCATGAGTTTCAACCATCATATGTTTAGCCATTATTACGCAGTAGTTACAGCACAACATGATTCGTCACGTATTTGCAATAACCGCGTATATCAATAAGAAACCTTGTTGGTCTTTCGGATATGTATAACATTAGATCATGGCGTTTCACGACATTTCGTTATTAATGTATATCTTTTCTGCTTCATTAGCACCATTAGACTTATACTTGCAGAGTTTGCATTTGGCAATTGTGTTTAATAATTTTAAGTCATGAGTACGAGACCATGAATTAAGCTAAATGTATTTGTCAAACTTTTGCATGTCCTATATTGTTCATTCTGGTTGGACACAATCAAATATTTTTCAATCGCTATAACCCAACACTTAGTAAAAATAATGCTTTTGGGCCAAACTCGCCATTTTTCCCCGCTTTCGTTGACATCAGAAAAGGCATAGTTCTCGCTGTCGTGATTGTTCCATTGAAGCTATGTTTAAATACATTATATGATGATCACTTGTTGTTTTCAACTTAACACCTTTATTTTCATCAATAATAGTAGCACCTATGATTTAAATATTACACCATATCATTTGTTTCGCTTGAATTTAAATCATTTCCATTATCATAATGATATTAAGGAATTAAAGTTTCTACCAAATCGATCGTTTGTGCTTAACTTTTAAATATCCGCGATCCCATGATCAAACTTGTCATCAAGCATCGAAAACTTATCGCTTCCATGATCGCCCTGTTCCTCTAATGCTTTCCACCATGTCCTGATCAAAATGGGTCCTTCACGACCGCTAACGTACTTCGTTTTTGTCATCATATGGTATTTCATTTTCTTTGTTTGTCCGCATATATATGATTTCAACATGTCATTTCGCTAAATTAAAGGTTGCAATAACATAGCAATAAAATGATAACACCATTTCAAATGAAGTTTTGTCTTTATCTTATATCAAAGTGCTAAATTACAACTGCTTAAGCTTCATAATAGACATTCCACCTTCCATTTATCTTTTTTCTTCAATGTTACCTTTCCAAATAAATTTATATTAACATCAATTTATAAAAACTTTCCAAAATATTATTATCATATATATATTTGCGAATTTAATTATTATAACTTTTATTTAACAACATATCACTACATACATATCGGAACAAATATCTCTATAAAACAATATACTATAGATATCATATTTTATTTTATGGTTTTTTATTAATCAATTCAACAACATCATTAAATATAAACATTATATTAATAATATTTTAGAGGTCATACTGTTTGACCATGGTCTCGTGTTGTTCCCATTGTTCCATGTGCTATCCATTTTACTGTTTGTTCTTATTTAAAGGCATTGAAGTTATAACTCGTTAAATATATGTATTAATATTTCAATAGTCGTTTCGTTTTGTGCGTTTCATTTGAAATGTTAAATCTATTATCCTGCAGGAGCGTTACCAGCTTCTGTTCTGACATACACTTAGACTTGTTGTCGACGACGTAACTATATTATCTACCTGCAATAGTTTTAGACAGAGGAGACAACATGAAGTTACATGATTGACCGTATGGGATAGGAGGATGTATTCGATGAATGATTCAAAAGTGAAAGATGAACTTGCGAAGACCGCTCAAACTTATGTGAATAGAAGAAGTTGTTGTTTTTTACCAATCCCAATCGAATGCTTATTTTGTCATTTTGCTCCTTTCTACGATAAATATTAGTACAGTACTGAAACCATATAGGTTATGAAAACGAAGGAATTTAATTGTCCATTTCAAAAGGAAGTGGACAGTAGGACTTAGATTTCGTGAACGTGCTGCAATTAAGAAGTCATGGCCCAAATTACGGCACATGTCTATTAGATATTCCAAATGAACTGTTTTGTACCAACATGGATTCGTTTATAAATGAAAGAGAGAGAGAATCCTTCTGATTTTCTGGATTCTTGTCTTGGAGCTTGATCTTTAAACCTTCTATTCCGACGAGATCAAATATTTTTAATTTTGATTCACAAGGCAGGCACCAAGTGTAACTTCCATGGTTAATAGGGGCCCAAACTGTCATTTATTATAACAAAAGGTTCCATCGAGATGATGGTTACATCGAGGGTAGGATAGCATATTTAAATCGCCTTGCCATATTTGAACAGCTAACGAGTCCATGTAGAGAAAATAATATCAAGCGTCTTTTAATAAATAATGACCAGATAATATTTGTATCCATAGACCAGAATTTGCCAGTTCGAAATGCTCGTCATTGCATTAATAGTATGATGACTTTGCCTGAAGTAAACATGTAGAAAAACTAAAGATACCAGGATACCGTAATCTAGTGACAACCTTATTAAAACAAGTGATGATTTATCGGACACCTGATTCCGTGCTATTGACGCAATGTTGTATACGAACAGACTGGAAGTGATTTATCTTTTGTCCACTACCAACTTAAGCTAGACTGCTTATGTTGTTACACTGTTTCACGGTTCATGACCTGTCGTTGATTTTCATTAAAGCATATGGGCATGAAACCATTAACTCATGAACATTAAAGTTGGTCTTAAATTATTTACAATGACAACTTGTATCATTGGGCACACTGCCTAGATTGGACAGGATGCATATACTAGAAAATTTTAATAGTCAACAGGTTCCTTATTCATATGGGATTGAAGAGAAATTTAATTATTATGAGTAGAAGGCAACTAATCATTGCATGTAGCACTGGTGTAAAAGTAGAATAAAAAGCAGCAAATTGAAAAGGAATTTTGTAGAGATAGGTCTCAAGAGGAGATTCATGATTCGAGCCCTAAAACAACTCAAGACAGCTTCTTTTAACAATCAGTACATAGACCCACAAAACCCTATATCGCAACAGAACTGAGCGTATTAAGATCTATATCTTCATCATGTAAAAGAGCAAGAGCAAGTAGAAAGTAAATTTTGGTTGAAGGTATTAACCAAGTAAGAGTTTGGAGCGTTTTTAAGGAATGCTTGTAAAGAAAACAAGAGTCATTAAGGTGGTGATTGAATATTTAATGTCCATTTTAGAAAGCCCTGTTTCATAAAAATAGGAAGCATTTAATTTTAAATTGTGCTTGTTGCCTTAGAGATGAGATGCACCTACAGTCCAGTATGAATGAGATGTATAATATATTATAACAGTGATGTGGCAAGGTGATTTTATATATTAAATTTTGTTAATAAAACATATTTAAGTGGTCTTAATATCTTTCATTAAAAGCCTAAAGGAAGTTGACCTAATGGAGGAAAGTATAAAACAACGTTACAAGATTTCAATTCTCACAGGCTTAGCTTGAAGTAATGGGAAGACCTTGAGGTAGTGGTTTAAATGTTGTTGTACCTATAGATATTATATTAAAATGGTTCCTAGACCTGTGCATATATGGACCTGCACACACCCTTGTCCTTCAATTTTAATGCTTTCCAGGGGTGTAGAGCAGTTAAGCCTCATGTACGCTAGCGGGTTCAAACTTACCCGCTCTGCAAGTAAGTTGTAAGTAGACATTTCAGTGAAGACAAGACTATCTGAGATCAATTCTTAAATTTAACTGAAGTTTTGTAAAATTAGGGACAGTTCTGCTGCTCAAACTTCCGGTTCTGTTAGTATATAAGAAATATTGAGGCATTATTTATTGTTTAGTAATGAACATAATGTTACCTTTTTCCAGAAAAGAAGAAGAGAGCATTGGATATTCAATAGACCGTTTTGGAAATTGCCGTAGATCTTTGTTTATTTTCAATGACCTATTTTCAAAACAATGTTAAAGTGCTTCGAATCATTGAACATCATTCATTTAGCGAGACACCTTTTCCATGGGGTGTTTTGTCTTAAGAAGTTGGTATTTGTTAAACCAGCGTAAAGCTGTTGTTTCCACCAAAGCACCGGAATCAAAGTGGGGACTGCTTAACGTCAGACCAATATGGGAATTTGAACTGTTGAGGATCAGATCAGAGGAACCGAAAACCAGCCAGAATTGCTTATGAGTTTCAGGCTACAAAGTATATGTTTAATAAAAATAAAACATATTCATGCAAGGACAATGCAACTAAACTATTATACACCAAATTTACAGATTTTGCTTGTTTAGCCTACAGATTTTGCTTACTAGGGTTCTTTAATAGGGGAGTTTTTTTGTTAAATAATAATCAATATTGGTTCTGACAACACTGTTTCCACTATATCTAAAATTGAAGTAAATGCCAGAAATTAAGACTTAGCAATAAGAAACATGCTGATACCCTGATATAACTTGGTTATCTGTGAACGTTTGAAGTTCAACAAAGGTACAAGAGGTTGTTGACACATTAGCTCATACCTGTTAGAGTGAAAATTCAACTTGCAGCCATGTTTTCTTCATTGTTTAATATGTAGGCAACCGATGTTTTTAGCCTTGAAAGCAGCATATGTTGCTGTTGTATTTAGTCATACACATAATCAAATCATTGCATAAGTCAGACATTTCATAGACATGGCATTTACAAGTTTCACCATTAAGGTCCGTTGAGGATCATTTGTCTTAGCAATAAATTTCATTAATAACTTGTTTGATTGTTAGTAGAAGTTGAATACCTAAAACTTATCAGCTTCAATTCGAATCTACCATCTTGTGTTTTAAAACTGTCTGTTTGAACTAATCGTCAAACTGCTTGTTCATTAAGCATCAACAAACCGTTAGAAAACCCGTTCAGGTCAATACTTTGTTTGAAACCAGCAAACTGCGTTAATCGTCAAGCTTATACAGAACATGGTTCAAATTTGAAGGTCGTACGACCCACCCGTGATGTGTTTAGAAGGTTCAAGTTTGGAGGAATTATGCTGTTTCTCCAAAACACCCTCTCCAAGCCTTTAAAAGAGATTACCCTCCCATTTGGTCTCACATCCCACTGAGCTGTGAGTTTGATTGGGAGTTTAGAGTGTTGAAAGCCACAGAGCAGTCATCTCTTGAGGCTTGGAGTTGGAGTTGAGTTTTGGAGACTGTTTTGAGCTGTTAGTAGAGTTGGCACTTGAAAGAGGAGTGTTATGTTTGTGTTTGCATTTCAGGAAGATTTTCACTAGCAACACCCTATTTCAATCGCTATCTGCTGTATGAATATTTTTTTTTATGTGTTTCATGCTATTGCTATCAACTTAGTTTGTTATCAACTTATGCTGCTTACGTATTTTTTTTTCCAATTTAGCTTTTGTTTTCTATCTATCTTAAATCGTACTTTTTTAAATGGCGATTTCAAATTTTAATTATTTCTGTCATTATTTCAAAAGCGAAGCATAGCAGTATGGTTTATCAGGATAACATTGATGGAAAATGTTGTGCAATTCTATTAAACCTATTGGAGGTGGGGGTATTCCTTTATTGAACAACATCATTAGGAGATTAAACAACATTTGGCTAGGATATTTAAAGCAAGTAAAGCTATGAAGTACCAAACGAAGTAAGAATTAGGGCAGTAATATTCCAAGTTTGAAAAGTCGGAGGAGAATAATAGGGAGAGGCTGTCCAAGATGAACAGAACAAGAGAATTATTAGCCATGAAAGAGAGGTAAGGACTACTATGAGATCTAAGATTTCTTCTTCTATTCTTCCGCTAATGACCTCACTATGTTCTCTTTTTCTTGCCAAGCAATCAAAAGGAACAAAGAGACCAAACATTCAGAGTTATTTTCTATTGTTGAGATTTAACAAGATGATGAACCATAGCAAGTGTTACCTTCTACCACAATTTCAGTTATTTTTAGGTGTATGTCTATTTTTAATACAGACATATTCTATGTTATGATGTTGGTAGACAATGGTTAACAAACAAGAAAGGATGAAATTATATTTTTAAAGAATATTTGAAGCAAGTCTATTTAGCAGATCGTCAATTCAGAACAGATGCATGTTTACTTTATTATTAGCTCCTTCAATAATTTTATAATAAATATCAACTTATTTTCTTCGACATTTTTACTTATGAACATATTTACAAATTAGTGTCAACAATTACAACCTTAAAATGCGATTCATATGACATCAATAGAACTTACGTGTTATGACAAGAAAGCGAAGAGTAGTTATGAGTTGCATACCAGTTTAACTCAATGGCGAGTTTAAACTCAATTGATGAATAATATCTAGTCTAACTTAAAGACATATCAGTGAGAGTTCGAAGGAATTAATTTGTTAATTAATTCAAGAATTATTAACTCATTAACAACCCATAAACACAAGAACAGTTTGTATTTCAAAATGCGAAAGGAGACTCAATGAGAGATAGTGTGAAAGGGTGAGATGGACTATTTGTTATGACTATATTGATGCATTCAATGCATCCTCACACATATTGAGATGCTAAATGAGGATTGTTGTTTTGGTTATGTAAGCACCGAATTCATTCAGTGTCTTTTCAGTCAGGGATTGCTAGCGATATGGTGTGTTGCAGATACAAGAAATCAGCATGGAGATGCAAATTTACGTTGTTGTGTATGATTGTTGATTGCACCTAGAGTTTACGTGGCTTGGCTTTATGAGATTGCTATAATATCTATTGACATACATAATATATGATAGTTGGGTTTAGCTTAAGTTTTCTTGTTAAACAAACTTGTTTATGTATGGCTGATTTTTCATATACCATTGATGATTTAATTTCCGTAAGATTAATAAAGTGAATGATTTCGTATTTAGCAAGTAATAAATATTACAGATCAGAGAATCCAGAATACATTTATTAATAAATTTTCTACACCTTATCCTTCTGCTAACCCATTTTCCTACCTGTCACCAACCCACTTTGATCAATATTGTTGAAAAACAATGCAAAGAAACTTCTATCAATACATTGTTAAATGTAAAGGACGATATCTGCTTTAATGTTGTTCACCTTATTAACAAGCTTATGGGACCTTTTTGTTAGTCAGTATAGCATGCTTGCATGTCCCAGAGTATGATTTGAGGGGAGTTTCTTTGAAAAGAGATATCTTCTGCATTAATGATATTTGGTTTATATAGATAGTTATGTTTGTATTAGTTGTTCTCATCACAAATGATGATTCCATGAAAGAACTAATTATCATTACCCTTGTTTTCTGCCCTACGAAACATATTTTTGAGATTAGGTTAGCGATCTGGGATATGTGAAGTGATGCACCTTCATTTGAGCTTTGATGACATTATTCAGAAGTGGGGACAAAATGTCAGTAAAGTCACACAGATAATGCTCCAGCTATGTTCTTGGCTGGAAGATGCTTGAGTCCAAAGACAGGATTGTTATTTTTGGACTCCCATGTGTCAAGACATATTACATAGACCTTTATGCTTGAGGACACAGAGCAAGGTGAGTGGGTAAAAAACAATGTCTCACCAAGTCCCTCTGGAGGTGGGAGTTAGGGTTGCAGTTACAGAGCCATTTACAAACGTTCTCACGTACCTAGAAACGTAACAAGCCAAGTTACAAAATTTACAAAACTTAACATTTATACTTAAAATTATGTTTTTGGAAAAAGGAATGTATATATGTACCACTACACACGTACATCATGAAAGGATAAACTACAATGATAAAACCATAAATCAAGGAATGATGAATCATATAATTAAAACAAATTTAAAACTTAAAACTTAAAAACATACACCACATGGTGTAAGTTGTAAGTTTGTAACTATACAATCATTAACAAGAAGCATTGGGGTACTGCACAATGAAATAAAGTTTAAGATATCACATGACACATTACATTTAGATCCAAAATACAAGGAACCAAAGCTACAAACTTCAAGTCCGGGAAACATAAACTTAGTACAAAATAACAGTTTGAAATATAAAAACATAATACACATCTAATGATATCACTTTGTTAATGATAAATGTAGAGTACAAATGCCTGGTGCATGCCTACTAGTCTCTCGATCCAAATTACCGTATTTAATATATCAGATTCTAACTATGTTACCATTCGAATCATAATCACCTTGACCTCAAATATGCTATGGGTACACCAAGTTTTAACACGTAAATTACAAACTAAAAGAAGTGGAGAAGTGAAGGTGTGCGTAACAGGAAACGCTCCTGTAGTCCAGACTTAGCGTGAGGGCGTAGGCACCTGCACTTAGGTTGGGGGCGACCGTAAGCGACTGTAAAATAAGAGACATGTTACGTATTACAAAATACACGCCCATGAGCTTAATGAGGAAAACATTAAAGGGTAAGAGTTTGTTAGGCCTATAATTATTAATACAAGATTTGCAACTCATCGTTATAATGTTCTACCTCAATAAAACTTCAAAAATGTTTTTTTGATTATCGATTAACTTATGTTTGGAGATGATGGCAAAGACAACAAAAGAAAGCGACAATTATTTTTAAAAAGCTTAAAGTCATAAAAATTACCAGCCCCTGCGACAAAGTAAAGATGGTGATTGGGAAATTGTCTATGGCTACATTTACAGGCTATGATCAAAAGACATACTGTAAAATTATATGATAGGTTATCAAATATAATGAAAGTGAGACTGCTGATATGACATTAATTAACTCATCGTCCTATACATGAAGTCGTATTTGAACTTGGAAGTATCGCTATAAAACTCGTTAGGATCCTGCAGGATGGGGAGGCTGTGAGTCGATTTATTGATTTTTGGATACATGGTCCCCTGGCTCACGTAGACCAAAACAAAACATATAAACAACTTATTTCTTTCAGCGGTAGCACTGCATCAGAAAACTCAAAGATGGCAAGAAATGATCAAATTGTAAGCAATTCCACTTATTTTTCTTTTTCAATAATTGTTTACAAATTTACAATTCAAATTATCTATAAACATCAGACTTGTAAATAATAATGAAATGAACGATGCCATTAATTAATGTTTTTTCATAAGATATCAGGAGTTACCATACTAATGTCTCAATTTCACATGCAATTAGAGTTTCAGCCAAACTAGTAGTGTTTAAAGTTGTGAGCGAATTGGTCTTCATGAGCGTACATATGAGAAGAGAAATGTTGAACAAAGCATAAATGATCTTGTCTTGCGAATACACCTTCACTAAGGCGGAACTAAAACGATGAATAAACACCTGATCTAGAACCTATTGTGTTGGACCATATTAGATCCGTATTAGAATGGTGAGGATGGGAATGAACTTTATCCTATTGCAACAATTGATGTTATTTCTTCTAATTAAAACTAATTAAATACCTATTTGCTTTAGCAATGCATAAACATTTAAATAACCATTGCAACCTTCATAAACAAAACACCTGTAAGAAATAAAAACGCTAGAAAAAAATAATGCACACACACACATGATACCTTATTTTTGGACTAAGTCCTTTAAAAACCCAACCTTGGAAAACTTCAAAAAGGTGAACGAAAATTTTGATATTAAGTAACAGGAAAATATGAGACAACTATGGATGCTCAAACTAGTAACCAAATAGAGAAATATTGCAAAGTAATTAGTGAGAAAAATATTCATCTCTACAAGTGATATGACATTGACCATTTTAATTATCGCTTTTTCTTTACCTTTACGTAAATACCACCACGTATTATCGTTGCCCTTTTGAGTTTTATACCTGCTTTTCATCGTTTCGTCATTGTTGAACGACATCAACAAACCTTGCTTCAACTTCTTTAATTTTTCTTTAGCAATTAACTGTTTTCAGAGGCAATTGTTGCTTTACACGTTGCATCATCATAAATGTACTACCATCTTGAAATACCTTCTCCTAATTTTATTATCAATGTTTTTCATCGCTTCAACTCACCTAATCACCCCATAACCCATCGTTACATCAGATTCACTATAAAATTTAATGTTTAACTGATCAGGTGGTTTTCCGTTTCATTTACTTTTATAATCTTCTCGTTGAGACTTAATTTCATCATTGCACGTTAACTAATTTATATTAGGATTAACTAGAATGATCTACAGTTCAAATATTTCACCATGACTTAATTAATCATTAATTAATCATATTTCCTAAGTTCAGACTTAGAAATATTAAAACCTAATTAACTAATTTAATTCGGTCGTTTCTATGGAATTTCTGTAACGTATCGTGTGCTGGAGAATATGGCGTATTTAGTTTTCCACAAATTCGTATGAAGATATTCGACAAGCATAAAATTAACACTTTATTAGCGAGTGTCTTTAGTGCTGCAACCCATCAAATAACACTGTCAGATTATCTTTCGCTACGCCTGATAAACTGCCACCTACTGCTTACCAACCATCGGGGATAATCATATGTAACGACCGTCATTACCGTATTTTATTAATCATTGCCAGATTTATTTTGAACAAGAATTTATTGAAGTTGGCGTTAACGAATATCTAATTTATCTTTATTTATTGTTAAATCATAACATACTTAATGAGAACTATCCAGGTAAAATATTGAACTATTTAGAACAGATGATGAATCAATACCAAACTGACGCGCATCTTCACACACATCAAGCTCGGTGGTTATGTGATTTTGTACTGCGTTAACCCCATTAAAGCCGCATAAGATCTTTGATCAAGCATTAGCTGAATATTTGTTGTCGGCATCATCAGATTAATCACGCACTGTCCATTTTGTTATCACAGACCGGTGAGTTTCTGAATAAGGTATTTAATTCAAGAGGCAGACGTTTCATGAATCCTGCCCAACTTAGTAATCAATACAAAACTACCTTACCCGCATTCTCGAGGGATGTCTGTAAACACATGAAATCTTTCTTCCAACATGAGGACAAATCATCAATTCGAACAAGGTCGTCTTGTTTTCTCCTTGTCCTTCTTCCCAGAGGACATGTCAGAATGGCCTAGAAGCCACATCAACACCGACCGACAGTTCTTTTCTTCTTACGTCGCTTCGTTTGCTTGATGAGTAAATACATCTTCTTCTTCACTTGTTTTAATTTACCGTTGTTGTCATCGATGAAAGTCATATTAGATCTCATCAACCTTCTCATCACACCGCCATTTTTTGTCCCATCTTCGGTAAGTCACTACAACAAGTTGACATAAAACACCGCCACCTTTAGACAAAATTAAGAGTTAATGCACTATCTTTGCTTGAGGCGTCGACTTTACAACTTAACAAATTCTATTTTAATTTTGTGACAAGAGGTCTAGGCAGTTTTCTTCATACACGGTATATCTAAGTTTTTCTACATATTCTTCAATGCTGTAGATCTTGCAGAAGTGTAGGAATCACATCTCTTGGTCGTTTGTGCCTCCGCTATGGGAGAAACCATATGATCTTGAACCCTACCTATAGACTGAATTTTCTTCACTCGCCATTCTCTGTACCTTTAGCTGACGGATTTGTGGGACAACTATACACGATGTATTGAGATCGTATTTCATCTGTGAGGAAGGAAATCGCCCTTCAAGACTATAGCGATGCTCTGCCTAACCCATTTTGATTCTAGTCAATTGGCGTTAATTTAAAATACGTTAAAACCTTTTCTTTCTTCTTTGCCGCTACTAGTTTCACGACTTACAAGAGTGATAATTTTTGCTCACAACGTATCCATTTGATTCCAAGAGAAATTGAACTTTAATAACTTTATGAAATTTTTTCTCATGTGCTTCTTTCCTCCCGACATTATTTTTGTACTAGAAATTGTCGTAAAATATCGTATCCAGTGTGATTCTTTCTTCATGAAAATAATTAACGCGCTTTTCACTTAAAAAGAACTTTATCGAGAATTGATTGCCAGAGAACGTAAAATTTTCGCAGATTGACCTAAAGGATTAAATGATCGAGAGTTAAACGCTACGCAGTAGCTACAATTTTTCTTTGCTTAACGTAGCCCTTTTCGGCTATAATCATAACATACCATGCAGAAATCAATCTGCATCTTATTGCATCAATTGATTTGTTCTTCTTAATTGTTAAATCAATTAAACATTTTACTTTTAAAGCACACAATAGAATTAAATTCCATCAGAACCTCTGGCAAATAAAATACCGCGAAGAAATAAATGTTGGAAGAAATAGACATACACATAATATGACACTATTATTTTTGGATTAAGTCCTTTAAAATTAAATACGAAACTTATACAACAGATAGGTTTTGATACCAAGCAAGAGAAATTTGATTTCAAATTATGATGTTTTACCTGCAATTCAAAGTAGAACATCAAAATTAGTAGTACATTTCATTTGTGATTCCATATTGACCGCTAATTTAAAGCGTTTCTTTAGTCATTTTTCAGCTAACGAAGTTGCACCATAAATATTAGCATCATAATAGTGAGTAATCGCTAATGGCGATCAATGATTTTAAAGATAAATTGACTTTAATAGTCTTCATAGTACCTTTCAATGTGTTTTTTCTTTAATACCACCACTAGAACAAACATCATACCAGTAGAGATTTGCTTCAAAGAAAATATTTCAATGCTTCTCGCGGTTTCTAGTGTGCATCTTTATCCGAGAATGATCATTTTGAAATCAGCTTCAAGGATTGGTTTCATGACCCATGGCTTATCTTTAGGTTTTCAAATCGCTATTAGTAGTTACTAAATTTCTTTTCTAATTTGTTTCGCTATAATCACATGATCCATGTAAAATTAAATCAAATTGTATTGCATCAATCAAGTGTTAATTCTTCTAATTGTTAAATCAACAACATTTTACCATTAGATCATAGCATGCATAAATATTGAATTAACTCAATCGTAACTTACAACAAATACCGCAGAAGAAATAAAATGTTGAAGAAGACGTACACACAATATGACACCATTACTCGATTTGTCTTTAAAACCTAAATACTTAAAACTTATAACAGATGGTGTTTGATATTGGGCGAAGAGAAATTGATTTCCAACTATGACAACAACTGGTAACCAACAGAACATCGTAAAAATTAGTGAGAAAATATCTCACCTACAAAGATCCGGCATCACCCGTCTTAATTGAGCGTTTGTCACCGCGTAACATCACGTACCACGAATATCGTTCCGCAGACATAACCGCTACAACGCATCGTCATTTGAAAGAGAAATTAACCTTTGAAGTTGTAGTCCCCGTAGGCACCTTTCGTTGTGTTTTTCTCCGCTACTATTTTTACCAGAAATTACAAAATATCGCGCTCAAAGAGACCGCTTCTGTTGAAAATAATCGAACGCTTCTCCTGGCTTTAGTAATTCCCTTTGTTCAGAAATTTATCGCCGCTTCTTAGAAATCAAATTTTCAAGAGATTGACCAAAGGATCACAATGTCACCGTAGGTTTCAATTGCTTAATAGCCACGTAAATTTTCTTTAATATCAGTCACATTCACCATAATCACAATGGATACCATGAAAATTTTAATTGGAATCAGTTGTATCAACGATGTTAATTCTTCTAATTGTTAAATCAATTAAAATATTTTATTATTGCATATACGCATAAATATTTAATTAAATTGCATCGTAACTTTACAAATAAAATATCATGAAGAACAAACAAGAAATAGACATACAATATGACACTAATATTTTTGGACCAAGTTCTTTAAAACTTAAATATGAAAATTGAAAATAGATAGTGGTTTTGATAATATGGTAGAGAAATTTACTTCAACTATGATGTTTAAATTGTTAAATTCAAACAAAGAAATATCATAAAAATTAGTGAGAAATATCTTCACGATTACGTGATTCAATACCCATTCAAATTTTTACCTTGAGTTGTTTCTTGTCACCAGACAACAACATCATACCTTTGAGTTTTAATCGCGGTTTCATCTCATCGTTTTGCCACCAAGAACCGGGAATGATACCTATGTTTCCGGATCCTTCCAAGCCACCTTTGGTTTTAATCTTCTCATTCCGTAAAACCACCTGTTTAGGCACTTCCCCTGCTGCTTGCATCAGGCACTCTTCCCCCCCGTATATGTATCACTAATTTGTAGTGCAATCACCACTATTCCTGGGTTTTCTCATCGTTTTCATCATTGAATTGTTATATCCTATAACCCATTGTTGTTATCGAGATCACCGTTAAAAACGAATGCTTCAATTATTTGTGTCTTCTTCGTTTCATTTACTTTCTTCTTGGTTCTTCGACATTTCAACGATCACGATTAAATTTTAATTAATCCTAGGATTAATTAGAATCGCATCCATGTAGTTGCTGTTGTGTTCGTCAAACCTAAAGGTTGAGGTCCGAAATTCGGCGAATTTCAAAGAAATTATAAAAGTTCGTTCAGGTTCGAAGAGGTTCGGCTTTATCTTAGTTCTCTCTGCGTTGACGTTTGGTAATAACGAATGGTTTGGTAAGGATCGGGGCAATGACTGCCTGTCTCTTGCGGGGATGGTGAATTTTTTATCTCTGCGTTTGAGAATTTCATATACACATGGGTGTAATGACCGGATCAAATGATTCCAATCCTAGCAGCAACGACAACACTAAAAATTGTGCGCATTTCATTGCGGAAACATCTCGAACCTGTGCGGATAAGTCAATAACGCACCCTTCAGAAAGTGGTTTTGGATTCTTCCCGTCAATTCTCACATAAACATCTTTTCTTCTAAGTCCCAATTTGGTAGACTGCGTTGAAATGTTAAAATGATAAATAGGGTGAAATTTATATGTAATAACGTTATGAAAGGTTCGATTCTTAACATATCTTAATTATAAAATTACTATATGCAAAGATAAGTTAACATAATTTAAAATAATATATATTTACAATAATTAATTTTTATATATTTTAAATTATTTAACATGAAAAAAATTAGGGTGTTGTATTTCAAATTTTATTATTATAAATATTATAAATTAATATAATTTATATTTATGGGAAATTATGAATTTATTAATATAATATATATTTAAGGAAAATTATAAATTTATTAATATAATATATGATAAAAATTCTAAATATATATTAATTATAACGAATATAGTTAGTTGGTCATTTCTTTTTAAATTTATTTATTAATTTGTATTTATATTATTTTTTATTTTTATTTTTAAATATATCATTCTAAAATATTATTTTTTTATTCAATATTAGCTGTTACATTCTAGCTATTAGAATTGATTGTCTCTACATGACGTTCTTTTTATTTACTATGATGCCAAAATCTGATTCTACATGGCAATGAACCACACTAGAAAGTTCGAAATGTGTTGACAAAGCACTTATGATGTGAATTTTTACTGAAAGTTTTCTCACTATTTATATAATTTTAAATATTTTTAAAATTATGTATATATATATAAATGAACCTAATGGCGAACCTCATAAAAAAATTCGAACTCGAATCGAACTTAATCGTAGTCGAACTCGAATTCGAACTCGAACCATGTGACATAGCATGTAGTTTTCTGGAACATTCTCACCATGAATTAATTAATTTTGTTTAATTAATCATATTTCCTAAGTTTAGACTTAGGAAATATTAAAAATTGACTAATTAATTTAATTAAGTAGTCTCTAGGTGGAATTTCCAGAAACGATTTATGGATATTGGAGAATACATGTATTCTAGCCTCTCTGCCAAATCTCGTGGCTAGAACACGTCCGATGCTACAAAAACTAACAAAGGAGACTGATGATCATGTGTTTGATTTTGATATTGACATGGCATTAGCAGGGGATGAAGTAGATTTGGTGGCGCCATTAGAACTAGGATTAGTAGTCGCATCAAGGAAAGTTAAACAATCAATGGAAGGCACTAGTCGTGTAGGTCGACCAACTCATGCTTCCATTAGGTCCACTTCTGTTGTTATTGGTGGTAGTGCTACTGAGGTTGCAGATGAGGCTGAGGCATCCTCAGACTCTGAACCAGATGATGTCTATGTAGCTCCTGATGATGATCTTGTGTCTAGTAGTGGTGATGAATTTGATGATTGATTTTGTGTAGAGTCTAGATTTGTAGTCTTGTAGTAGGCCAATGGCCTCATAGCTTGTAGCATTGTTTTTGGACTTTATAGGTCATTTAGAGCCTTATTCCTTATGTATTTTGTCGATGATATGTATTGCACTCGGTGCCATTTTGATATATTCACCTTTACATGGTATATAAATGAGCAAACTTTGCATATTTTGTCTCTATTGGCTTGGAATCATGGTTTTAAATCTTAAAAATAGTTTTATTTCATTAATTATTTAATGTATTTTTTTAAAAACCGGTTCATTGAGATCTGACCAGTTCTGGTTTGACCGGTTCCGGTTTGAAACCCAGTTTATTAGGTGGACCGGTCCGGTCACCGGTTCCGGTTTTTAAAACTATGGTTGCAACAACATAAATACAAAGACCTTGTAAATCAACCTAATAAATAGGAAAGTTGAAACGCCCTTGCAGCTGACCTGATAAGGTTGTCTTGGCATGGATTGTTCAAATTTTAAATGGCAAATTACATTAAATGGAACAAAAAGTGAAAATGTCATCAGTAGGCTACTGTATTGCCACATTTTTTAAGGCAACACTACTGAATCAAGGATAATTCTTGGGTTGATAAGGATCAAGTAATTACTCCCTGATTACATAAAGATGTGACTGTAGAAGAAATGGATTCTAAGATGTTGAAACTCTGAGACGTATAATATTCAATCTAATGAATGTTTTCCAAAGGTATTTGGATCAGGAGGAAAATACATGAATAATAGGGATGAATCGAAACCAACTTTCTAAGATATTGAAATTTTAAGACGTAAAATGTTCAATCTAACGAATGTTTTCCAAAGATTTTTGGGTCAAGAAGAAAATAATGAATGATAAAGATGATTTGGGACAAGACCTTGTCAATGCATGTTTTGTATCAGGATTTTTGTAACTCAACCATGTAGTTGCTATTTCAACATTGTCGTCTTCTGTCAATGACTGTACAGACTGTCCTTGACTGCAATAATGATATAGACCACTTGGTTTCCAGTTCAATTGCATTATTTGGGACATTTAAAAGCATTTAATTTTACACTCTTTTATTTCACAGAATCTAATATCTGAATTTCATTCTTCTTATCTTCTTTCAGGTCAAGGAGATACTTGTGGAGGAATCAAATGTGCAGCCTGTCAATAGCCCAGTGACTGTTTGTGGAGACATCCATGGTCAGTTCCACGATCTGATGAAACTTTTCCAGACAGGGGGTCATGTCCCAGACACCAACTATATTTTTATGGCAAGTTTGCATACAATATACACTTCAAACTGTATCTTATTCTGAATCAGAAACAACAAAATGGATGAGTGTTTTGTTGCGTTTGCCTTTACATCAGCTCTGGTTCTCTCAAAAATTAAAATATGATTCCTTACTTTAGTTTTTATAAATGTTTAACAGGGGGATTTTGTGGATCGAGGATACAACAGCCTTGAAGTATTCACAATTCTTTTGTTATTAAAAGCAAGGTACTTTGAACTTATGAAGCATAGGTGTTATGTTAATAGCTAGCTAGGTGAACCACCATTTATTATGGGAACCATTTGTGTAAGGTCATGCAAAAGGGAGGCTGTTCTTGTACATTTTAAATTGAAATTATGATGATATTATAATGATGCGTATTCTTATTATTTTTTATTTTATTTTTTATGTTTTATATTTTATTTTTCATGATCATCAGTTACACCCTCCACCCTTTCACTGATTGTTCTATGCCCTGTGGGCCTAATGGTGCCTAAAATTGGACAACTAGGTCAAAACTCCGGTTGTGCTGCTCAGATGACGATCGCAATATTTTTATTGGATTCCTCTTTTGGAGAGGTGTAAGATTGATCTAAAGATCATCTCGATCGGATGAGCAGAACATGTACTTTGAATTTATTCCACTTATGTGCTAGGTCGGCCTAGAATAAAATATAGACTTAAATGTCTTAAAGGACGTGTCACACAACCCCAAAGATTCCTATATATTGGAGAGACTTAGAGTTCATTTGACACACATTGGTGTGGAGGAATTCTCTCTCTCTGGATAGCGTTGGAGTTGTGATATATATAGATTGTTCTTTGTTTGGGTTGTTCTGGGTTATGTGTGACACGCTTGGCTGAATGACCTATTGAAGACTTTGCTGGTAGAAGCATCCTACTGATCGCCGTAACGCCACCATTTATTATCTCTGTTTTGGCTTGTCTTCTATCGATCCATTAGCATGTTCTATCTTCTTCAATATTGTGCCCTAATCTGAAATGGCATAGAACATAGGCATAAATTAACAAT